>OX439485.1:69139703-69447861 GCA_949320155.1 Melangyna quadrimaculata
GGTCTGATGGGTTCTTAGGGGCCTACAACCACTACCAGAATTTTTTCATATTTTTATAATGATATTTCGAGGTCGCGATCATCGATTTTATGTACAAAAATACAAATATTGGTTATTCTACAAAGTGTTTGGTGTCCAAGTCATCATAAGCCAACACCGAAAATGCAGGTATTCTTCTTACATTTATGAAAATAAAAATTGGATACTTTTTTAACTATTGGAAATAAACTACAATTCAACATACAAAGGAATACATGTTTAAGTCTTTTGCAACAACATTCACGGTGTTGCACCTATGCATGGAATAAGCATAGGAACCGTCTAAAGAGTAGTTCATCGAGTTTCGAATGTCACCATTGATGACTTTCCCCTAAACACCATTTTTTGGCCACAAAATTCTTCAGAAATAGCCATACTCTGTATTAATTTAAGAAGAGATAGTGCTTATACTTTCAGTAAATGATGATTAACAGGAGATCCAGTGGAACCAAGATTTAACAGGGCTCATAAAAGCATTAAGTGAATCATTGAAAACAGTTTTGGTATGAGATGTTAGTTAGGTATGGTGCATATACGTGTTGTTTTCAATGTAAACATTAAACGATTGTACACATGAGAGCGACCAACGACCGACCAATTAATGAACAAATGGGATCTAAAACATTCAATCAATCAATCAATTGGGTGGCACAACGGCTCGTGAAGAGCCAGGGCCTAGTAACTAACAACTCACAACCATTCGCACAACGCGACGCACTAAACGGAAACACCTTTGAACCTTTGAGGAATGAAATACGTTTACCAAAAGAAATAACGTATATTTCGGATATAACGTTTTAAACTTTACTAATACTTCGTACATTCTACGAATAATGCGTACGGTCACTCTACGAATGAATTTTGTCTACTAATATTAGTTTTACTTCGTAAATAGTACGAATCCATTAGTAAATATTACAAATGCATTGGTAGAAATTACGAATGTATTAGTACGAGAAATTAACGAATGTTATTAGTTATATGTACACAACAATTCGTTCAATGTATTCATAGAAATTTCATAATTTTAGTTTACGAATGTTATTAGTATATTCAACGAATGAATTCGTGCATACTACCACAGGTATTAGTAACACTTCACGAATGTATTCGTAAGGAAATCACAATATACGAATACTTCGTACATTTCACGAATATTTCTACAATGCACGAATATTTTTGCTACGAATGTCATTCGTAGCCAATTTACTAATAATGTTTTTGAGTGAAGGGACCTACAATTTAATGCCGAACGACTAGACGAGAAGCACTTATTCATGACAGGTGATACTCTTGGAGGATTTGTCAATTCCTCGCAAGAGGCAATAGCTCTGAAAAAAAAACTTTTTAGTTTCTTAGTTGGACGAGGCTGGGAAGTTAACCCAGAGCTCCAGCGTGACAGTACATCGCACTAACCATTACGCTACGGGCTACTCATTTAAAACATTAATAAACCTAAATTCTTTACAAAATCTAGACAAAATGGAAGAAATATAATTAAGGATTAGTTTAAGATACTTACAATTTTATTTGTATTGCTAAAACAAGAGAATTACAAGAAATCAATTTGTTCGTCGCGAATAGCCGCAATTCGTTACGACCAATTTATTTTCTCAAATTTCTCATATTTCAGCAAATAAAAATTAAGATTTTATAATTTTAAAGTTAATATTAAATCGAATTCTACCATTTTGACTAGATTCTGTGAAATATTAAGGTTTATTAATGTTTTAATTGCCATTTGTTTGTTCATTCGTCGGTCGTTGGTCGCTCTCATGTGAATGATCCTCAAATGCTTTATGCTAGGTTTTCACTTGTCGTTGAAAGACCCAAATTGACACACTTTGACAAAACAAGGTGGCTAATACCAACAAGAAAAGCAAAGAAAATAGTAGTAGAGAGAAGGTATAACCCACCCTGTCTTGTCAAACTGTGTCTTTCAATAACATGTGGAAACCTAGTTATAGGAATGTAGAAGGAAAAGTTCCTTTGCTTGAACCATCTACGCACGCAGCGGGAAAAATCGTACAAAAGTTATCCATTTTAACAATCATGTAAATTAAAATTCGTTTAACCCTTAAACCAAAATCATCTTTTCCGTCTTCTGATTGATTTAATTTATTTTTAATTTCTTTAATTTGCCACGACAATAATATTTACTTTGAAATTTATTAGGATTTTTGTATGAACTAAAGTTCATACAATGCAGTCTAGCTGCGCAGACAACAATTAACATTGAAAATTTTGTATGAAACAACAACAACTTATTGTTCCATCACCAAGTTATTTGGCTGAAGTTATAGCTATTTCCCGAGTGCCTGTGACTGGAATTAGGAAGTCGACGGCCTACACATCGCGCTACCGAAGCCACATGTCAAGCTCCATCTCAGTGCAGGTTTTGATGCTTATCAAATGATTTGAACGACTAGCATTTTTATTAGAGCACACATGCTTGCTGTTGTCACATTCGGTTTCGTAATATTTACTGTCAATGAACGGAGAAAAAACGATATATGTCACATTTCTGTTGAATAGGTGCAGCAGCTTCCAATGCGGAATTGCATTATTGCTTTTTATGCATTTTTGCCAAATACCTCGCGAACCCCACTACCTACACTTTATCGGTTGTATACAAAAATTAAGTACACGTAATAACCTTTTCACTGACGTATCACACATAACTGTTGAGTTGGTAGACCATTGACCATTGAGAAATTGCATTATTGTTGTTTTTGACGCTTTGAAGCCAAAAACCCAAGAACCCCATGGTTTAGATCGCAATGGCACATGAAATGAAGCACACGTAATAACATTTACAACGATGTATGACACTTAACTGTGGGTGGTAGGACAAACTATACAAATGAAGAATTGCATTACTCTATGTTTCGGTGCTTTGAAGGCCAATATCTTTCGAACCCCATGGTTTAGAGCCTTATGACCACATAATTAATTGATGCACACGTCATTACCTTTTCAACGACGTATGACACATTTGTGTTGAGTAGGTAGACCAGCTCCCATACATTTTTGCCCATTCTCATTTGTTTATTGGCTATTCTCAAATTCAAAAAGATATTTGAGAAAAAATGTGTACTCGTTTTTATTAAAAATCTAAGCAAAACTAAATTAAAAAAATTTAAGATATTGAATTAGTTTTAAAAATAAAAAAAAAAAAAAAACATTTTTTAAAAAACTTGTATTATGCTAAATTATTGAAATTGTAAAAAATTTGATTGAAATTGCTGCTTATAAGAAATTTGAAAATTAAAAAATTGGTTCTACAAGATGTCCCTTAATTCATCAATAGTATTTTAGGGCATGATTCTGGGGTAATTTCTATGAAAAAAATTGTTGTACGGTAAGGGCCTATCTCCAATTTTTATATCAGGGATTTAAGAAAAGTCTTACTTTGGTGTACCCTGACCCATGTTAATAGTAATTGCGCTGTTAGTTCTTACGATAGAAACTTCGTTTAGACTTTTACTTTTAGAAGAAATACCAGCCTTTGTAATCGCGTTTAAATAAGTTAAATATCTTGTCTAAATTTAAAGATATCCAGTTTCTTGACTGTTTCATTTTTCCTGCTATTGTATCCTGAATAAGAAAACAAATATCGCTTATTAACAACAAACAATATATTTATTAAATGAAATATAAACTAATAACTAGGAAAACTATTTATCGAATCAATATATAAATTAAAAATATTATATTGAAAATGAACAGGGTAACTTCTTTTCTTTATAATTTGCACAGTAAATTATTACGAGTGTACATACTATGTATTGAAAAACACCACACCTGCCCATGCTAATTTTTTGACTTTGGGTCAATTTTCTCCATAAAATGCGTAATAAATATAACATTATAGTAATTTTTTTGAATGGAGGTAACAATAATAAAAATGAAAATCTAAAACAAGTTAGCCGAAAAACACCTAGATTTTATGATAATTTGGAAAACCAACGGCAAGTAAAATTTAATAAAAAGTTTTTTGTTTGCTTAAATCTCGAAAGGTTATCGATAATGTTTATTTTATGTGTAAACTAAAACAGTTATAACTTTTTAAAGTTATAAGTTTTAAAAATTAAAACAGTTTTTTAAATTTTTAAAATGACTTCAAATTTTTTGTTTGAAATCTCAATGGGGCATATTCATAGTCGGTTTAACTAAACTACAGTTTAAGACAATTTTGGCTCAATGAATACACACCGATTTTACTTACAAGTTGTTGGTTTTATATTTTTATAAGATTATTAACTTGTTATACTTCACAAATAGCTCCAAATATTTTGAAATGATAAACTTGAAAAAATATAATCAACGTCCAAAAATTCAACTAAACCTAGGTTTAACTTAGACACAGCTTGAAAATGACTATGAATATGCCCCAATATATTTCGAAAACAAAATCAATTTTTTAAAACTTGATACCTACAGTATTTCTTGTCTTTCATTATTATACCGCTCTTTTTACAAACAGTGTTCTAGTAAAATAGCCAGTTGCAATACTCGTGGTTCTTAGAATACTTACACATCAGTTTACCGTTGATCGCTATTCTGGATTATTTCTTTTTAGTCCACAAGAATGTGGAATGCCTTACCCGACTAAACTATTTCCTATCTCCTTTTAAATCCTCTCCAACTTTCCTAATAACTCGAGCTGTGTTAAAACATTATAAGGGTAGGCATTTCATTTGAAAAGAATGATTTTTAGTTTTAAAATTAGATTTTTCAAAAACGGTTTAGTGTTTTTTTTTTTTAAATTAAAGAGTATCCACGCATATTAACTTTAAATTGGCGTTCAAAATTTGTATCCTCAATACGTTTTAAAAATTGTACGTACAAAAAGTTTTACAAAATCGCTCCATTGACTTTTAGATTTGTTTTTGATAAATAAACTGTTGTTCAAGAAATAAAATGAGCTGGTCTTCAATAGAATCCAAGTTTTAGACAGTTGGCAAAGTTGAGACTTAAAACTGCCCATACCTATTATTAGCTTCAACTTTGAAGTCAATGAAGTTTGCTGAACTGAAGACACGCCTGATAATTAACAAATACATTATCGATAGTTCAGCTAGTAGAAGATTAGACAGTAAAAGTATCTTTTACCCATTTACCTTTTGGGTCCTTATTGAAGTCATCGCAAATCCTCAATTTCAATACAAGTGTTTATTTATTTTCTGATTATAAACAAATCAAGAACGAACTTATCAATTTCATTAAACAAACAATAATATGTAATTAAAATATAAGACATTACAATCAAACTAGAACAAAATAATAATAATACTTAGTATAGCTGGACCTTAAAGTGACTATTCACATCCACACTCAAAGTTATTCACTGCATCGCTCCACTTTCGGACATTACCGCATTCTGACGTATGTATGTGATTAGCAGTGTTTGCCGCTACGACACAACATATTATAATGTACATAAGTAAGCAAACTCTATTAGTTAACAATTTATAAAATGGTTTCTTGATTCTTGCTACTTGTAAAAATATAACGACTATTAATTATAAAGAAACTTTTACCAACCAAAAAAGAAAAGAAAAAATTCGGGAATATTATCACGAAAAAATTCAGTAATTGCAAATAAAAATGCACAGTGCATCCGAATTAAAATAAAACAGAAAAAGCTACGTCAGTTTTGATGGTTTCTTCTTGAGAACGAACCTTAACCTTTTGTCTTTTTGCTACCTACCTTACCTTCCCTCTCCCCATATACCTTGCAACAATTGTTCCTTCTGTTCATAATAAAATATCCATTTGATTTCCATTTTATATTCTCGTTGAATGGTAATGGCTTTTGCTTTAGCTTTACTCGTATACCAAAGGGATACCATCAAAGAAATTTTGCGTTTACCTTCCAAGAAAAAAACAAGAAGTTATGCAGGTCCCGTTCGGTTCCGTATAATCATTATATTTCGAAGGAAAGAATATAAAACGCGCAATGAGCACTTGTAAGCGACGATAATTCAATTTAATAGTAGAGTCCCCTCTCTGCGAAAGCGAAGAAGACTTCGAGAATCCAGAAAAAGGACATTCTGACTTTTCACTCAGCAAGGACTCTTCTTTCTTATGTTTAGTTGGTATGACACAATCATCCTTTGTGAAAATGGGTCTTCGTTTTTTTTTTTACTTGTCCTTTGCGATCAGGTGTTGCTGGAAGCGGAACTGCATTTGGTTTTCGCCAAAACAGGCAAAGCCAACCTGCTGTTGGTATACCAAGAAAGACATTTCGATATAGGTAGAGCAGAATTATTTGCGACAAAGAGATACGGAAATAGTCGGTCGTCGTCCGTGGACGGCCATAATGATTTTCCACACCTGGGTAGAGATTAGAGGGAAACTATCGTGGTCGTTTTTGTCGTCCTTACAGTCGTAATTGCGCCATTAACAGTTCGCATAAATTTCATGTTGTCGTCTTCCTGCCTGAACTAAAGGATAAGACATTCTTGTGTGCGAACCGAATTTAAACATACCGATTTAAGATTCCTTTGTCTGGTGCTGTGGGATGGATGGTTTATCTCTTCGAAAAGCACCCTGATGGACTTTAAGGATGCGAAACGCGTTTAAAACTTAACTGCAAATTGAGTTCCATACGTCAATCACTCAAACAACCAAAACCAGAGTATATGTGTATCATTAATGTTGGTTCGTTAGATTCGGCTTTTTTGGTTTCTGGAGTATCTTTCATATCATATGCCGCCGACGACGCCGCCGCACCGCCATCGCCATCACGTGCGTCGTCCTCGTCGTCGAAAAGGATTCAAGCTCTCATGTCAAACGGAGTGAAGACATTAACATTTTTAACACGTACTCGGGAGTAGAGCCTAGGCTCTGTTGAAATCAATGATTTTGCCAAGTTCATGACCGCAATCATAATCAGAACTTAGTCTATGTCGTCGTATGGTCCTTATAGTCCTTTTTGACAGAGCAGTGATTTTGATTCGATTTAACTGTGTGCGGGGTTGTGGAAAGGAGAAGTTTGATGGTGATGGTGTTATGTGAGCAGGGGAACTTGTTTAACACACGACGAACATAAAGGGAATTTATTTTATTTATTTTTTTTTTTGTTTTTTGTAAAGGAAAAGGACTATATTTAGAGCTGGAGAGGATTTTGTTGATTTGCATATAATGTGGTTGGGTTATAGAAGTACGGCATATTTACTCAACCCGATCTGTGATGGATGACTGTGATTTGATAAAATTCCAAAATTTTGATAATGATGTTTAGAGAATATTAGAAATTCATGTCAGTAGTAGGGGTTGGACTGGTGGAGAAATATAAGGGGCTGGTGCAGCACCTCACCTGCCCAGAGAGGCATATTTTGAGAAATTCTGAAGAATTTTTTTTTGTTTGAAAAATAAACAGCATTCATTTATCTATTTGATCTTAAGCTCCAGTTTAGAAGTATTGTAAACTTCTATGAATAAACGTCATCGTCTTCTATTTGACACCTTAGATTTGACCTATGCTCTTGGTGTTGGTGCCAATAAGAAATAAAATAAGTGGCGCAGTGTTATGCAAGAGCGGATCCAGACTTTCATCCAGGGGGGGTCACGACGCCTAGGTTCCTACACACAAACCCAATAAAGCCTAACATTGAAAATATTTCTTTTATTTTTTTTTTATTTTAGTGAAACCTATTGTTAAAAAAAATTTAGGAACATACATAAGTATGTCTTTGGCTTTTAAGCGTTCAATCTCTATGTTGATATGTCCTTAAAGTACGCAATAAATTTGTGGCTTTGTGGAAATATGCAGGAATGTTTGAAAACCACCTAACAGAGGGCTAAAGACCGCAAGCAAATAATCAATGGAAGAAGCGTATAGAAGGACCTTCTGCTAAAAGCTACACTAATTTACCTAGCCAGAAAAGGTACTTAAATTTGTATTTGAGGTTTGGAAACATAAAATACCTATATTGTAACTTTCTAAAATAAAATTGCATTCACCCTAATTCCGATGTTCAAAAGGGTAGTTATGTGCATTCAAGAGGACACAAGCGTCCACAGGTTTTTCTCAAAATCCACCTCTGTCTACCAACTCCTACTCTCACCTCCACGTGGTGAACATCGGGTGTCTAGTACCTCAGCTGGAGACGGGGTTTAAATCCCCGTGGAAAGCTGTTGGGGACAGCCAACGAGAGAGGGGGGGAGGAGTGTTCCCACTAAGGCACTTCTCCTTTCATCGAGGCGGCAGCGGACAAATTCTCTAGATGGAATCAACGGTGGCGTCTACAGTTCCAGTTAGGTTGAACTACTTAGTGAACACCTTATATGGGCTACTACGACATATTCGTAGCTCAGGCCTATAAGGAGCGGTTTATCCGGCTCCCTACCCTTGGAGTTATACGAAGGGTCTGGTCCTCCGGGTCGGGGGTTGTGCGTCGGGGTAACTTCCCTACCACGTAAAAAAAAGTTGTTCCGAAACAACAACAAGCCTCGGATATGGATGATTTTAAAGTTGACGACCCCAGCAAACGAAACAAGGACAATGAATTTCGGATCTGCACGTGGAACGTCCTGTCCTTATACAGAACACGTGCAGCCGAACAATTAGTGGAGAACCTGGACAGGCTAAAGGCTGACGTAACAGCCATCCAGGAAGTGCGATGGGATGGAGAGGGCATACGGAGACTGAAAACGTGTGACATCTACTACGGCGGGTGCTTGAAGGAACAGGGTCAGCGGCTCTTTGGTTGTGGTTTTGTGAAAAGGGGAAGACTTAGGCAAGAAGTCTTGGGCTTCCGAAGTGTAAGCGAGCGCCTGGTCACAATCCGCATCAAAGGCAAATTTAAGAACATTTCGCTGATTTGTGTTCACGCCCCCCATGAAAGGAGAGAAGACTCAACCAAAGAAGCATTCTACGATCTCTTGGAGACAACGTATGATATGTGCCCGAAGTACGACGTGAAGATCATTCTTGGTGACTTCAACGCAAGATTCGGAAAGGAGGGCATCTTTGGTTCGATAGTCGGAGGACACAGCCTACACGACGAAACTTCCGGCAACGGACACAGGCTGGCAGACTTTGCGGCGGGGCGAAATGTCATCATCTCAAGCACCTACTTCCCACACCTCAATATACACAAGGGGACTTGGCGGTCGCGTGATCAAGTAACCGTCAACCAAATCGACCACGTTGCCATAGACGCGAGACATGCTTCCAGTATCTTGGACGTCCGAACGTTCCGAGGGGCCAACATTGACTCGGATCACTACCTGGTGGTAGCTAGACTACGTATGCGGATATCCATGACGCGACAACGCAGAGCAGATGCTGTGAAAAGATTCGATGTCGAGAAGCTTAAATCGCAAGAGACTTCCAGAACTTTTGCAGACCACGTAACTCTTAATCTCTCAGTAGGTCCGCCACCAGCATCAAGTGCAGAGGACCAGTGGGAACACTGTCAACAAGCCATCAGAAGTGCCGCCTCTGATGTGCTGGGTTTCACTAGGCGAATACAACGAAACCCCTGGTTCGATGAAGAGTGCCGGCTAGCGCATGCAGCTAAGGACGAGGCCTACCAGGCAATGCTGCAGACTCGAACAAGAGCTGCTGAGAGAGTGGCCCGGGAGCTCTACGGGCTGAAACGAAAAGAGGAACGCCGACTTCTCAGGAGGAAAAAGAGAGAGCACGAGAAGCGGGCGGTAGAGTCTATTGAGGGTTGTAGCGGTAGGGGAGATGTTCGAAAATTTTATCAGAGGGTGAAGCGATCCACCCAAGGATTCAAGGCTAGAACGGAAGCCTGCCGAGATGAGAGTGGGAATATGGTAGTAGACACACAGTCAGTGCTGAGGATCTGGAAAGAACACTTCTCTAGACTGCTTAATGGCGAAGACAGCCAAGATGCCGCTTATAGGCAGAACGCTCCATTCAACTTGGACGATGATGGCCAAGAGTTCCGTCCACCCGACCTAACCGAAGTTCGGCTGGCGATATCCAAACTTAAGTCGTACAAGGCTGCAGGTGCGGATGGCTTACAAGCCGAACTATTTAAATCAGCGGGAGATGAATTGGCTAGGAGCATACACCAGCTCATCTGCAAAATTTGGTCGGAGGAAAGTATGCCCGATGAATGGAACCTCGGTATAGTGTGCCCCATCCATAAAAAGGGAGATGTTCTGAAATGTACCAACTACAGAGGAATTAGTCTCCTAAACGTCGCTTATAAAATCTTGTCGGCCATCCTGTGTGACCGCTTAAAACCTTTTGTCAACGATCTGATCGGCCCTTATCAGTGCGGTTTTAGGCCAGGCAAGTCAACCGTCGATCAAATGTTCACACTCCGACAGATTTTAGAAAAATCCCGGGAATTCCAGATCGATACACACCACCTTTTTATCGATTTTAAAGTCGCGTATGATAGCGTGAAAAGGGACGAATTATACAGAGCCATGTCGAGTCTCGGCATCCCTGCCAAACTCGTCCGCTTGTGCAGGATGACGATGGAGAAATCTCGCTGCTCCGTCAAAATTGGTAAGAACACCACCGATTCCTTTGATGTTGAGAAAGGATTGAGGCAAGGCGACGCGTTATCATGCAACCTATTCAACATCGTTCTTGAAGCCATTGTACGCAACGCACATGTCAACACCAGCGGTACAATCTATCAAAAGTCCGTTCAATTGCTTGCATATGCGGATGACATAGACATTGTCGGCAGAACGAAGCGAGCTGTGGCAGGGGCATTTGCGAGCATTGAATCGGAGGCGGCTAGAATGGGATTGGCGGTTAATGAGGACAAGACGAAGTATATGCTGTCATCGAGAGAGGAATCTCAACATCGTCGACTCGGGCAAAATATCACGATGGACAGATATAACTTCGAAGTTGTCAAGGACTTTGTCTACCTGGGCTCCACTATTACATCGCAGAATGACATCAGTGCAGAGATCAAGCGAAGAATTACTCTTGCCAACCGCTGTTTCTTCGGTCTAAGAAGGCATTTAAGTAGTAAGGCCCTCTCTCAGAGAACCAAGGAGACTTTATACAAAACCCTAATCATCCCGGTCCTGCTTTATGGGTCAGAAGCATGGACACTGAAAGATTCGGATAAAAATCTGCTAGGGTGCTTTGAGAGGAAGATTCTTAGTGTGATTTTCGGTCCGGTGTGTATCGAAGGAGTATGGAGGAGAAGATTCAACGACGAGCTATACGGGCTATACAGCGACGTTGACCTGGTCAAAAAGCTGAAAATACAGCGGCTTAGATGGCTGGGGCACGTGGAGCGTATGGACAGCAACGCACCTGCCCGACGAGTCTTCGAATCCAACCCCGATGGGGTACGCAGCAGAGGAAGAACCCGTAACAGGTGGCGCAATCAAGTGAATGACGACATCAAAGCACTCGGTGTGCGCAACTGGAAGCGGCTAGCTAGGGACAGAGCTGGCTGGAGGGGCTTGTTAGTTGAGGCCGAAGCCCATCCTGGGCTGTGAGCGCTATCAAAAGTAAGTAAGTCACCCTAATTCCCTGAAACAATTTGTTCATAAGTTTTTTTTTGATTCATCAACGTCAAAAGGTGCCATCAAAGCACTTGGTAAGTTTGTTGTTTTATCGCAATTAGAAACTACATAGCTATTTCAGTGCGATCAGAGATATCCAAATGATTTTGATTGTGAATTTTAATCTGTTTGGTCAATAATACCCCAAACAAAAAATATTTTTAAGAAATACTCGTAGATGATGAAAAATATCAATTTCCCGGTCCAATAAAATTGTTATTTATTTTTACCTTGTTTCTTGCCTGTTGGGTGCCGGTATGAAAGTTTCATATGGGAATATTTGCAAGTTACTTGGAGAAATTTAATTTTAAATCCTAGTTTCTTAAGTATTTTAAAAGGTTTTGAAAATATGAGCAAAGATATATATAAATAAAGATGAATAACACAATAAAAGAGTACCATTCCAAAGAAAAAAACCACTTAGCATCATCTTTGGATGAGTTTTTATAACTCTGCATGACACACTGTATGGTTAGTGATCAGATCATGCAGCTTATATCTAGCCAATAGTTTGGGCCTTGATGTTGAACGTTGAGCTTAAGTTATTACCCAACCAAATATTTATGTTTATGCAGGCATATAACATGCTCCTAATTTAAACAAACTCATATAGAAAAACAAAAGTTGAATCTCCCAGGGGGACATGACCCCCCCACCCACTTGGATCCGCGTTTGGTGTTATGCAAATGCAATAACACCTAAGTAAAAAGCCCAAAATGGTTTGGAGATATTACCCAAAGATTTATGTAGGTATCCTCCAAAAACAAAGCTTTGAAATATTATCCAGCATTATTTGTGCTCGCCAAATTATGAAAATGAAATATGTATCGGAAATATTTTTGAACGCCATAGTTAGGGCGTTAAAGGAGCCAACCTTGCACTTTATTCTGACGGGATGAGCTTTGAAACTCTTATAGTCCACATTTAAAATTTAATTTTAAGAAGTGTTGCCATGGTGGCAACAGTGGCAGACCGGAGATATAAGGGTTGCCTTCTGACCATGTTTTATTACGAAATTTCACATAAATTAGCCTATAAATCGGTAACCAGGCATCGGTTGATATCGTGGAATGTCTCGTTGGTTTAAGAATACTTGAAGCCATAGGGATATGTTCATTTTTTACCCCTCCTCCACCCTTGTACGCGGGGGAGTAAAATACCCTCGGCGGATAAGGGTTTTTATTTTTCAGAAAATAATGGTTAAAAAATGAATATTCATAAAATTTTAAGATGAGCGTTGACGTAGAATTTCATATTCTACAGCATATCCGAAGTCCATTTTTATCCATGTATTGGTTTTTTGTATAATCGCTTTCAAAATGGGGGAAGGGGAAGGTGAAAGTATATCAAACCCCTATATATTCGTCTTGGTATAATCTAAGCATATGGCGCATGACCTTAGGGTAATTTTTAATTCCCAATCTTATGCAATCAAAATAATTTCAATATAATTTCCCTAGAAAAAGTTCCTTTTTATAAAAAGATGACTAAATTTTCAGTGAAACGACCATAATACTACCAAATTCCAATGGTATGGTGACGAAACTTGACACACATGTCTCATTTATCTTAAGAAATAAGAATCAAAAGAGTTCATACAAATATCTGGGGATACAGGGTGTTTTTTTGAGTGAAACATAAGATACTATGCCCCATAAACCCCATCCTCCAGAACTAGAACGTAGATGAAAGTTGGAAGGAATGTTTAGTTTTTTTTATTGTTACCAAGAAAAAAAAAAAAAAAAAAGATAAATCAAATATTTATTGTCAAAGGTGGTTTTTGTGAGAAAATGTTTTATCTGCTCTACTCAAAAAATACATTAATATTTCCAATAAAACGACAATTACTTTCTTATAATGGTGATTGTTTATTATTGATTGACTAATTTTACTTAAATTGGATTCAGGGTTGAAAAATACTTTAAAATCATGTACCATATTTTATATTTGGACCTCGATTACATAAAAATAAAATGTTGGTTTTATAACCCATATTAAAAAAAAACACCCCTGGAACCAATATATTTCCATGGATCCTATTAAGTCTTGGTTCTAACAAGAAATAAAATATTTCTACCAACTTTCACCAACACACCAGTTTGGGGGGGGGGGGGAGGGTGGTTTACTTGTAATAGTAATTCACTTTTCCCTTCCAATCAAAAAAACACCCTTAAGCGCCAGATATTTTTATGAACTCTTTTGATTCTCATTTCTTAAGAGAAATGAAACATGTGTGCCAAGTTTCGTCACCATACCATTGAAATTTGGTAGTATTATGCTCGTTTTACTGAAAATTTAGCCATCATTTTATAAAAAGGTTATAACTTTTTCTAGGGAAATTATATTGAAATTGTTTTGATTGCATAAGATTGGGCATTACCCTAAGGTCATATGCCATATGCTTAGATTATACCAAGACGAATATATAGGGGTTTGATATACTTTCAAAGTTAAATTTCCATCCAGGAAGGATTGGAATGATAACGTCGTGACGAAAGATTTCGACACAACTATCTTTACTGATGGCTCAAAGATGGAGTGTGGCGTTGGTGCAGGAATCTTCTCTGAGTCTCTAAATGTTTCTAGGTCCTTTCGGCTACCTGACCTTGCTAGCGTCTTTCAAGCTGAATTGCTGGCAATCAGGGAAGCTTGCAAGTTACTAAAAGCAGATCCAAACAAAACCGTAATGCAGCTATTATTAAAGACAGTCAAGCGGCTGTTAAAGCCATTAATTCAGCTACAGCATCCTCCAAACTGGTCCAGCAATGCCGGGATGAGCTTGCGGGTCTGAACACTGACCTCAATGTCACTCTTATATGCGTCCCGGGTCACAGTGGCATTGAGGGCAATGAAAGGGCTGACGAGCTGGCCAGGCGAGGTTCAGCCCTTCATGGCTCACTTGCGGAAAGAGTCAACATTCCGCTTGGAGTTATGAAGGGCAACATTCTCTCAATTTATCTTACTAAAGCAAACCGTAGGTGGAGCAGTTTATCAAACTGTATTATATCTAGGAAGATTTGGCCCACCTATGACAAGAACCGAACAATTGATCTAATACATAGACCCAGGCAAGACATAGCCAGGGTAGTTGCAACCTGTAGCGGACACTGGCCAATAGGAGAGCATGCAGCGATGCTGGGCATACCTCACAATACTCACTGTCGGAGCTGTGAGGACCAGCAGGAAAAGGAAACAGTAGTTCATTTCCTCTGCAAATGCCCTGCTCTGGCCAAAGCTAGAAAACAGTCACTCGGAAGAGCATTCTTTGACGACATTAACGAATTTTTCTGAAATGAAGATCAAAGACTTGATTTCTTTTCTCAACGCGACGGAATGGCTCTAGGACAAATTTCGGCTGCTTCTGCATTATACCTTCCGTCGATTCGCTATGATCACAAGATAGTGGACTAGGGTTCTGGTGGGGGTTTGTGGTGCATAGCGGCCGGATGATCATCCAATCAGATCAATGGACGCTCCAGTGCCAGCCAACGAACTGCCTAGTGGGCTAACTGTGGATGGTGCGGGTGCGGGTGCGGGTGCTGATCTGATTGAGTGAGTGATCTACTTTCTGATGATTGTGCTAAAAGCTACAACAAAATCCTATTCTAAACTCAAATAAAAAGCGACGATATCCTGAGGAAATGCCCATATTCTCTCTCTTCAATTCCATCCACAGGTTCAAACAAGTTATGGTATCAAAACGACGCACTTCAGCGCTAATTGGGCCGCCATTTCTACCTACCTACCTACCTGCTGTAGAGTATGAAATTCTACGTCGACGCTCATCTTAAAATTTTATGAATATTCATTTTTTAACCATTATTTTCTGACAAATAAAAACCCTTATTCGCCGAGTGTATTTTGCTCTCCCCACGTACAAGGGGGGGGGGAAGGGTTAAAAAATGAACATATCCCTATGGCTTCAAATATTCTAAATCCAACGAGACATTCCACAATATCAACCGATGTCTGGTTATCGATTTATATGCTAATTTATGTGAAATTTCGTGTTAAAACATGGTCAGAAGGCAACCCTTATATCTCCGGTCTGCAAGTGTTGCCACCGTGGAAACACTTCTTAAAATTAAACTTAGGATGAGGACTATTAGTGTACCAAAGGTCATCCCGTCAGAATGAAGTGCATGGTTTGCCCTAAAATATGGCCTTAACGCCCTAACTACCAGGGAAAGCGAGAGACTTGAGCCACTTTTTGTTAAAATTATTAATTGTCGCACAAAAAAAAAAAAAAATACTCAGAAAACTTGGCTTGTTCAACTCCCTCGCTTAGGGCCAGTTTGTTCACAGCTAATCATCTTTAATCCATGATTAGTGGAGCTGGGAAATCCTCAAATGTGTTTGTTGATCAATTTTTTTTAAATTAAAAGTATAAGTTGCTAATCATGTATTTCACTAATCAGCCAATTTTGGTTGATTACCGTAAGTTAATTAAAGCCTATGAAAGTCACTTATTAAATTTAACCCTCTCTAAACAAACTGGTCCTTAGTATGGCTCAATTCTCCCGTTGGTTAAAAAAAAAGCTTCAATCAGAACGATCTTTTATATATGGGTGCATTTTTATACATTCAATATCAGTTTAACGCATGTCCTTGTCCACATTCGCTGCCTAACGGAAGTTTTCATTGTTTTTCTTTAATATTTTGTGTATTTTTTGTTCGTTTTAAGTCATGTCTTGGAGTTGAGTGTTTTTTAAACCCTAAAAACACAACCTCAGTTTTTCGGTTTTATTAAATAGTATTTAGGAGGCGCCATCGTCAAATAAAAGCACTTTTTGGAGTATTTAATTTGTAAAAAATAGGTTTTTAAATAGTATTTTTGATGTCGAAATCAGCTCTGAAAAAAGGAAGAAATATCAATTTGAAAGTAAAACAAAACAACCAACAAAACCACCCTTTTATATTATTATAAGGGGTTAAGAATAAACAATAATAAAAATAAATAATAAACAATTGTACTATACTAATTGATCTCTCAAAACATCCTCATGTTCATGCATTCCGTTGATGTTTAAAAGGTGACGTGAAATAACGCCCCACGAAATAAGTTCAATTTAGGCCTTATTTCTATTTCTAAGTGAAAATAAGCCCCGATAAGCTATGTGGCCTTATTTCAATTACTTCTGCAAAAAAGGTTGCAAAATTTAGAAGCTCTGCAATAAGTCAGAAAAATCAGGTGGGTTTTGGTTTATTTGCAGAGCTTCGAGACATAATTTTCAAAATATGAATTTTAAAAAACAGATTCGATATTAAAAAAATCATTTTTCAATTATGATAAAATTTTCAAAAAGGCGTCAAATCGTGGCCTTATTTCCATACTGGAATGTGGTCTTATATAAAACTTAAGATTGAAATAGGTTCCACCGCGCATCATTTCAAGTTTTTCATAGAAATAAGGCCGCATTTTTAATGTGGCTTTATTTCGTAGGGCACTTTTCACGTCACCTGTTAAAAGCTTGTTCAAATTTAAGTGTTAAGTGCTATTTGGTTTTAGAATGAATATATCGATTGTGAAGTCAAATAAAAGAGCAGACAAATTTTTAGCTGATGGATATGGATTTTGATTAGAAAGAGTTACGAAAGTGGGAACATACAATTGGGCTTTGAATTTTGAGAAACAGTGTTTTGCTCATACAGCATTTTGAGATGAAGAATTTTGATATTGTTTTATGACTGCGATACAGCATTTTGCTAATACAGCATTTTGAGATAAGGTCTTTTAGATTTATTTTGATTTATTTTTAAATACGACATTTCGACCCGCTCCCGTTTTGTTTGTCTTCTCGTTCATACAAATAGATACAAAATTGATAAATATGACCATTATTTCATTAATTAAAATAACTCATAGTCGTATGGTGTTAATTATTTTGTTTAACACTAGTTAATGTTATTTTAATTCAAAAATTCATAGTTATATTTATCGCCGTTATATTTATTTCTATGAACAATCAGCAAAAAAAAAAAAAACACTAAAAGCATTCCCATATTTAATTAAATCATTAGGAAGTCTGTTTATTCTAAATCCAAAAAGTTTTGACCCAAACGCAAATAAATTTAATCGATAAAAAAAAATTAACTGAATTTTGAAAAGAGATTTTTGTATATGTATTTGTCACGCTACATATCTGTGTCGAAATGTTTGTAAGGTTATGCTAAAAATCACTCCTAAAAAGTAATGTGAGGACAAGGTCTATAGTGTAGGTACCGAATCTCATCTCGTTAGGATGAAGTGCAAGGCTGATGCTAACTGATGATGATAACTAGAAAGCTTATGTGAAAAAGTTGCTAATATTATGTGCACAGTCATTACAGGGAAGATAGGACGTTTGAATCTCTCTCTTACTGCAAAGTAATACCATTTAGTTGTGTGAAAGAAATAATTGTCAAGGGTTTCCGTACTGCATACTACAAAAATGCAAAAAGCTCAAAAGGGCTGCCATCTATGCTTTATTATTTGGTTTAAAACAAAGAAATTCATTTTACAAAAATCATTAATTGAATTCTCAAAATGCAAATCCCAAAATCTAGAATGAAAAATAATTATATGTATCTCGGATATGAAAATTACGAAATTCCAAATCTTAAATGTGAAAATCTGGAAAATGTCAAGATTTTCTAAGTCAGAGTTTTTATATGTCAACTGAAATAAATTGATCTTATCTTTTTCGACACCAACAAGCGGAAAGATAATAGGCGCGTTTTTTTATGGGTTTCCTTAGTAGCAAAAAAAAATTCACTCTTCCAATAAATATAAGTAAGGAACTTAATTTCAATGTAAATTACACAGAAACATATCACATTATTTCATTTGACGACCAGTAACTGCTGTTCCTTTCCTTTCACAGTTTATCTTACTCTGCAAAAACACAGTTTATCTTACACAGCGACAGCACTAATAAAGTAATAAATAAGTTTGAGCATTTAATTTTTTCGTTTCACAACCAGAAATCAACACGATTATAAGTAAACACACTATAGGCCTTTTTTTTTATTGGTAAGAGTATACGCAGCGCAGCAAAATTTTAAACTGCAAACAACAACAGAGGAAAAGTGCGGATACTACATAACGTGTTGTTACTTCGTTTTATGATGTTTAAAAAATATCTAATATTGTTTAAACATCACAAAACAAAGTAATAACACGTTATGTAGTATCCGCACTTTTCCTTTGTTGTTGTTTACATTGTAAAATTTTGTTGCGTTGCGTATACACTTACCAATAAAAAAGGCCTTATATTAATATTTTAAATCAATACAAATTATGTGCTAAACCGCACGCGCTCGAAAATCCAATCAAAAAAACGCTTTTTTCTTATTTCAATTAGCCAAATACTTTTTTAATGGCTTTTAATTTTCTTCCAAACTACCAAGAAAAAAACAAATCTAAGAAACAAAAAAAAAAGCAAACGGTAACAATTTTGTCTTCAAGTATACATTTGTAAGCATTACCATTGCCACGGTAACTCTGATTTGATGTGCTTATTTTTGGCACACACAAGATGATTGTTAAAGAGGAGAGGATACGATCAGGGTTGTCAGGTTTTAAAAAGCGAAATCGCCAAAATTAAAATTTAAATCGCCAAAAAATCGCCAAATTTCAAAGTTTCCAGCCCAAGACATCACCAAATTTAAAAATGAAAACAAAAAAAAAAATAAATAAACAAAAAACAAATAAAAACTTAAAATTAAAAAAAATACTCTTTTGTACTTAGTACACATTAATTAAACCAGACTATATTTCATACTACCTATAACATAATGTACACTTGTACAGTATACATACATATATGGAATACTGAAAAAAAAATCATCTGATTTTCTGCTAACTAAGCTTTTTATGGCGATTCGCGACTTGATTAAAATCGTTGTTGTGGAAACCTGCTACAAAACTCCCAACTCAGCATTTCTGTCTTTTATCAAAAAGAAGATGTATGTACCAAAAATACGCACACAAAATGATTTATTTTATATTCTATACGAAATGGAACAAATAAAACAGTCTAGTTGCACCTTTTTTTGAATAAAAGGGTTCATCCAAATTCTACTCGCGTGCATATGGATTCAAAAAAAATGTCATATCCTCGAAAAGGTATAACAACTTCATTTCGAAATTGTCGATACAAAAATATATCCATGTATAAATTGTATACGTACCTATGTTCTGATCCGAAGATATTACATTCAATAAATATCCTCCAAGCTCCGACTATATATGATCCACCCTCCAATTGAATTGACAACGTTTCCACCAAAACAAAAAAAAAAAAAACTAAAGAGAATTTTTCAATTCAATTCTGTATCGCGTATCCTGTGAATCGGCTAATATGTCATTTTCACTACATTCACCTTCATGTTAGAGTGTTATCTGCATCGCAGGATAACTCACACCCAACCTCTCAGCGTATGCGGCGGCGGCGGCGGATGAATATTTGCTTCTACTTCTCCATCTACAAGCCCATCGCTACCTACGCGTCTCCTTGTCGCAACAAGGATAATAATTTATCAATTGACACATCCAATGATTTTTTTTTCTGCTTCCAATCTTTCAGTGCTATAGATAGGTACCTACAAGTACACAACAAAGCTATGGGTGGTCTTTTATGGGCGTGTGTATAATAAGGAAGCGAAATCCGTTCTGACAGTTAAATCCTGTCACGTAGAACGGAGCTCTGCACAGCTCTACACCCTAGTTTGTTCATCTCCAATCATATAGAAAGTGCACTGAATGTTTTTTTTTAAGATTTTTCCAGCTTACTTCAAGATTGGGGGGAGCTTTCTTATTTATTCCTTTGAATTATTTACAAAAAAAAAAGAAACAACAATAAAATCAAACATCCTTCGCACGTAGCCCAAGAGAATTGTCATGTGGGCACATCTCTGTGGACATCTCCAGCGGTATTGTTGAGCGTATATGCATTGGTAATAGTGGGTAAATCGGTACACACACCCAGAGTATCCCCAGGACGTGTTTATCGTAATGACAGGACAATTTTATCCTAGCAATAAATGAATATCTTAGTAATTCCGTCTGTAATCGAATGAGCCTGCAAATAGGATATATTCCATCCATTATCCTTTTTTCTCTGAAGCTTGCTTTAAAGATCTCTCTATAGTTCTGGAATTCAAATGATAAATCGGTCTATTTGTGACGGACCGTTGCAACGGATAAGGCGATTTTTTTTTTGTTATTACTTTTATATGAAAAACAAAAAAAAATTCCACATACTTACCTACCTACCTACCTACTTGGAAAAAACAACAACAAAAAAAAAACCGTAAATGTCCAATAAATTAACAACTAGGATAGAAGTTGTCTACCATTATCCTGTTGAAATGTTACTTTGCTGAGAGTTTTTCTACAGGAGAATTTTTTGAAACTCTTTCGCTTCTCATAGATTTTACGATGGGAAAATTGCAGATGGCCAGTACCTATAGTCGGTTGTTTCCGGTTTTATTTTATTTTTTGTCTCAAAAAGAAGAAGTGCGTTATAACTGTGTGGAAATGGAATATCCTCGATCCACTGTGACTGTCTCAAGTGCAGAATTTTGTGGTTTATTGGGGAAACAATTTCACCTTTTTTTTTTTTTTTTTTTTAAGCTTCGAAAAAATGTGGGTTTATTTTATGGGTTATTTAAGTGTTAAGATAGATTTATCTTTAAGAAATATTGTTTTTTGTTTTTTTTAAATTTTGTTTGTATACCTCGAATTTTTTAATACAAATTTGGCTGAGTGGAGAATTTAACTGTAGATAAAAGAGTATGAGAGCTTATTTCCCGAACCCTGTGTGGATTGTAAATACCTTAAAACACTTGATAAACTACCAAAATTCCAAAATACCAAATTCACGGATATCAACGTTGATTTCTCTAGCATTCCTTTAACCCTTCCGGTACGGATGTGGTATAAGACAAAGAATATTTATAAGGATTTGTACCACATCCGTACCGAAAGGGTTAAATATCGTCTTGAACTTTAAACCAAAAAATAATAATGAAAATTTATTGCCGTTTAGTTTTTTTTATGTTTTCTTCGTAACTTTTTAACATTAAACTAAAGTTCACCTAAAGCATAACACTACCTATTTTTTTAAGTAAACCAAGTTTCTTCTGCTTAAATTATAAAAAAAAAAGAATTTCTAAACTTTAATTCGAGATAACGTACACTCTGGCGTATACGTACTTGTTTTTAATTTTCAAAGTAAATAGTCTAAGAGCTGGCAGCAGATTTTGGTCGTGAATGGAAACCAAAAGATATTAATAGTATAAATAGGTAGTCCTGGTGAAGGTGATAACGAATAAGTTCGTCTGACAGCATGTAGTTACCATGCAAAAGTGCATCAAAAGTACAACTTTTCTGAAAATAGAAATGGGATGAGAAACCATTTCAAGTGTAATACAACTTGAAGCCATCAACTCCCTGATTACAAAAATGGTTTCGACAGACGTCTAGGTGGCCCCAAAACCCAGACAGACGTCCCCGAAAACGCGTTTTTGGGTGTTTTTAGGCTTTTGGGAAACCATCTGAAATTGGTCACAACTTTTAGCCCTTAAATCCCTGAGTGTGAATATGGAGACCACTTGAAATGTATCACAAGCGAAAGATTTTGACGCCCTGAGTGCGTATATGTACATGACAGACGTCTAAGTGATCCCAAAACCCCCGACAAACGCGATTAAAGTTGCGGATTTTTTATTGAAATTTTTTGATATTAGATGTATGCCACCAAAATGTAAGGCAATCGGAAGGTCTTGACTACCAGAGTATTAATGTATAAAACAACAACAACAGCTGGAGAGTCGCAAAATAAATCGTGGATTTTTAATTTTATTTTTTTTTTTTAATAGGATTTTGAGGTAAACCACTTGAAATGTATCCCAATCAAACAGTATTGAACCAAAACAAATTAAAATGTAAGTGACAGACGTTGGAGTAGCCCCAAACAACTGACAGCCGCGATATAATTCGCGGATGTTATTATTTTTTTTATATTAGTGGTAGCTTCTTCAAATGTTTAACAATTAAAAGGTTTTTACTCAAGAAAGTGAAAATATAAGTTACAGGCAGTTGAGTTCACGCCGAACTGCTGAAAAGCGCGATAAAAGTCGCGGATGTAATTATTATCAAGTTTATCAATTAAATTTATCAATACAAATCTCTTGAAATGTATCTCAATTTATAGGGCTTGACTCCCTGAGTCGGAAAATGTAAATGATAGACGTTTTGAGTTGCACAAAACTATTGAAATCCACGATATAAATCGCCTTCGAATATTATTATTGTTTTTTCTTTCAATTTAAATGGTACCTATCTAATTAAAAGGTTTTGACTAGCTGAAAAAGACATTTTGAAGGAAACACGTTTTGAGCACCCCAAACCATTCAAATAAGCAATATAAGTGTCACATCATGCGTGAACGTATGCGTCAACGCATGGTTTAATCATCAATTTCGCTGTTTGGACAGCATACCGCAGAACGAAAAGCACAACAAAATTTTTCGTTTATGATTTCGTCATGTCATTTTTGTATTGTATGGGATTTTTCGTTTCACATCAGCAGCGTACTAAGCTTAAGTGATATATATGTAATTTTACCGAAAAAAAGGTATTTTAATGGACACTCTTGATCAGAACAAGTTTTTGATTCACCCTGATTTTAACATTTTTTGCCTTCGATAATTCTATGTCAGCTATCAGCTACAACCTATTGCAATTTTATCGATCAAGGAACGACGGATCTTTCATTTTTGTGAACCCCCCTGATAAGAAAACATTTTTGTCTTCCATAATGCTATCAACTACAAAGTGTCTCTATTTCATTGAAATTGATCAAAAAACATTTTTTTTGATCCACCCTCATGGGAAAAACATTTTTTTCTTCCATAATTTTTCTATTATAATTATAAACTGTGTCAACTTCATGACAATTGGTCAAAAACAACATTCTTTGAACCACCATAATTTAATTTTTTTCCGTCTTTGAATCCCCCATTATTTTTTAATATCTTCTGTTCGAGTTTAGTGCCGGTTTTGTCCCAGTTTCGGGGCACATCCCTGCCTACTAACTTACTTTGAAATAAATCAGTGTGACATTTTTTTAAATTTTTTTCTGCAAAGATTTGAGTTTACAAGATTAAAGAAATTAACCATTTTAGTAAACCATTTCCCTTTATTAAAAAAAAATCTCCGAACAAACCCAAAACGAAATTTGGTGAATTTGATATCAATCAGTGAGAAACCGATTAAATACAACGCATGTGTCAACGTATATAAGTAGATAAAGGACAAATCGATTTTTCAAGTTTAAGTTTAAAAAAAAAAAGATACATTTAAGGAAAGGTGGCACTTCCTAAATCACGAAAATGATATTATTAACGCTCTAGGATGCTTAGCTTAGGAGATAAATGAGTTTTAAGATGAAAAACAAGTCTATTTTCAACTTTCAGTTTTCGTAAAAAATGACACATCTATGGAAAGGTGGCACTTCCTAGAGCGTTAATAATATCATTTTCCTGATCTAGGAAGTGCCACCTTTCCATAGATGTACCATTTTCTTACGAAAACTCGAAGTTGAAAAATCGACTTGTTCTTTATCTTTAAACTCACTTATCTCCTAAACTAAGCGTGTTAGAGCGTTAATAATATCATTTCGTGATCTAGGAGGTGCCACATTTCCATAGATGTCTGGTTGCAAAGATATTTTGCTTCAAAGTAAACCTTTTCTATTCAACCGATGGCGATAACTTTCTAAATAAAGCTCGTAAGAGGTTGCGGTTGACGTTGTTGAATAAAGAACGGACATGTCTTTGCGTTATTGTTCAAAACTTAACTTTTTTTCCAAAATGGGGACATTTTTTTTTCATCAAAAAGTCACGATGACAGGGTCGACGAAAATTTAGTTTCCAAACCCTGTTTCCAAATTCCTTCGGATTTCTATACCTTCCTAACGAATCGTCGTAATACATTGCGGTTTATGGTTCTGAATCGAGAACCTTGAAAAACTTAGCCATTGTTAAAATTTCCCTATGGCTGACCAATTTCTCAAACTACCTGGCCCTTATTTAACCAATTTCTGACCATTTAGATGACATACTTTTATTGCGACTATCCCATATATATGAGCTTCTAAGATCCCGGAGCCTTATATATTAGTTTCAAAATCCCATAAAATAAAAATTATAAAGAGAGCCAAGGAGAATAGAACGGTAGTTAAATCCAATTTTGTTCAGCTAACACCAAAATTTAAGACTTAATTCAGCTCTTGAAGGAATTCGCCTTCACAGAACCAATATAAATTTATGTAGGTAATTTAATTTTATTTTTATTAATTTCAAACCAATTCCATGCTTCACCGATTTCAAAAAAAAAAAAAAACCTAAAATGAAGCCATAGTTTTCTGTCCATTAACCGCTTATTTAATCTGTCTCTTATCTACGTTTATCTTTTTTAAAATGACTATGTCTTTTGATT
Organism: Melangyna quadrimaculata; assembly: GCA_949320155.1. Taxonomy (NCBI): domain Eukaryota; kingdom Metazoa; phylum Arthropoda; class Insecta; order Diptera; family Syrphidae; genus Melangyna; species Melangyna quadrimaculata. Next base: position 69,164,752 of record OX439485.1, read on the forward strand.
TTTTTTTGTTTCATCACCATGGATCATAACATCGTTAAATTTAAGTGATAATATTTTCATTTCGTCAGCAAAAATAAAAAAATATCTCTACAATGCCATCATTCTTAAGTTTAAGGACCTTTCTCCGCTTTGAAACACACGAACCATTTACCTTCTCAAATAGAAAACGGTTAGACATTCTATTGAAAAGTATTTACAAACAAATTCCATTTTTCAATATAATGAGCTTCCACTAAGTATAGCAAAAAGAAAACAAAAACAACAACAGACAAGACAAGAAAATGCAAAGCACACCATCAGGACCTTCTCTGAACTGAATAAACAGGAAACTGGTAAAGAAAAATAACTTGAAAATGTTTGCACCAACCATGTAAAGTTCATTGAAAACAAAAGAAAATTGTGGAAATATAAAAAATAGAAAATTATCCGTAGTGCGATTTTACAGAGCAGCAGGATGTCAGCACAGGATGTATACATAGTATACACTGACTAGTTGTAACTGTGAGTCTGTGTTGTCTGTGTTGTCAGTCCTCTCTATAAGCTGTTACGCAAAAGGGTAATTAAAAAGAAACGTAAGATAAACATCATTTTCTCAAGAGTGACTTGAGTAAATAAAAGTTTCCAACGAGCCAGAACCAGAACCAGCATATGAAATGGTGGTTTGCCATTCTCATTTCTTGAATCTTTCTCGAAAATATAATGGTAAATAATTTCTAAAACAAAAATAACGACGTTTGTTTTGTTTTTTTTTCTTATCTTTTCTTAAGTTAACATCATTTGAGGGAACATTTAACTCACATGATGCCGTATGTCATTATTGAAGGAAGTAAGTTTTACTTGCTTTAATGTTACCTACAACTACTTTGAATATAACGGGTGTTTTTTTTAGAGGTATAGAACTTCCAAAAGGTATAACTTTCAAACTAGCTGTCATACTAATGAAGTGTGTTTGACTTTTTTTTTCTATACCTACATATGCTTTGGAAAATCACCATGCAAAGACTTACGTTTACAAATCGCTAAATTTGAACCAGATTTTTATCGTAAAATCATCTTCAGCGATGAGGCTCATTTCTGGCTTACCGTGTATGTTAAACCAAAAGAAAACTCATGGTATTATTCGAGCTGTAAGAAGGTAATTAGGGTCAGAGAAGTAAGTTTCCGTATAGTTACAAAGCAAACCCTACTGATGAGGAAAACCGGAAGAAGTTTCAACAAGCCAGGAAGACCTCATATTCGACGAACTAAATTTTTGCATGGCCAACATTTAAGGCAAAAAATACTACAATGTCCCAATAGTAGTAAAAATTGTTGGTCATTTGTGAAAAAATATTCGAAACACTACTTCGTATTCCGTTCCAACTCTCGTTTTCAAGGACAAACCTGATGTCAGCGCGCAAGATGTAACCAAATTGCTTGCAGCACAGTTTGCTTTTAATTCGATGCTGCCAGAAGGTGATATGACTCCTCCTGTACTTGATAGCGTAAATGATTTTATGGGACAAATCTTCTTTCGCACTACTGCAGCTGCTAAGTTCTGAAAAATCTCGATGTACACAAATCCACTGGCACGGATAGTATCTCTCCTATAATTGTTCTGAAGAGTTGTTCTTCAATGCTGGTAAAACGCGTAAACTTTTCCATCAGTCCTATTCTACTGGTATCGTACAACCCGTATGTGAAATGTTTTACCTAACTCGATTTTTCCCACTCATTGTGATGTACAGAAATTCAAGACCAATGTGCATCGACATCTATTAAATCCTCTCCACTTCTACCTAAAAAAGGCGTATCATCTTCACCCTCAAACTATCGGCCAATTGCATTATCGTTCCAAGGTCATGGAAACGCTGATTAATTACCAGCTTAAGAAATATTTCGAAGAACGAAAGCTTCTTAATGACCAGCAGAATGGCTTTCGTAGCAAGAGGTCCAGTGGTGATCTGATGGTATATCTCACCGAACAGTAGGGCCGGCCACGAGACGAGACTCTTCTGGTTAAAATCGAAAATTTTCAGTCTCGTCTCGGTCTCATATAATTAAGTCTCGTCTCGTCTCCGAAAAATACGATTTCCGGACAACATGTTGATTATTGGAACGAATTATTTTCGATTATAGTTTGAATACGTGGAGAAGAAAATAAATATTTTACTGAAATTGGATTTTTTAATTTATTATACTCTCTGTAAATTTCGGTCCAATTATACAGTCTCGTCTCGGTGTCGTCTCGGTTGTTTAAAGGCCAGTCTCGTCTCGTCTTGTCGCGGTCTCGTCATGCGAGACCGAGATCGAGACTTTTGTCCTCTCGTAGCCAGCCCTACCGAACAATGGAACAAATCTTTCCATCGTTTGTGAGAAAGTAAGATTATTGGGCTTGGTATTTCAAAAGCATTTGATAGAGTTTGGCATCAAGCTCTCTAATCGAAAATGCGCGCAATTGGTTTCTATGAATCTATTCTTGGTTGGATTAGAAAATATCTTTCGGACCGCTCAATACAAGTTGTTTTGGACGGTTTCAAGTTTAAAATAAATGCTGGTGTGCCCCAGGGCTCCGTACTGTCTCCGATTCTCTTCCTTATATTCATAAATTATCTTTTGTCTGAAACTTCTAATTTATTAAACTGTTTTGCTGGCGACAGTACCCTCAGCTTTTCATATTCGTTTCTACATTCACATCCATGTCCTTCTCCTTCTTAAACCGTTTTTAAGATTTAAATTTTAGTTTTTGGCTTTTCTTGTGCAAAACGGCTTTTCTAATTGGAACCCAGCAATTAATTTTTCCCGAGTATTGGAAATGTATTTAAGGCTCCATACGTAAATTAATTTCTCGGTATATCATTTTGTCTTGGAGTATGTTGTATTTTACTGCACAATTAAGAAAAAGTTTTAGCTAAGGAAAATCTAACTATAGCGAGCTTAAATCAAGATTTTCAGCCAAGATCTTGGATTTAAAAAAAAAAATGAGTTCTGGTACAAAACATTTTTTTAATAGAAAAATATCCATAACTTTTTTATTAATAGAAATACAGAAAAAAAGTTGTCGAAAAAAATTGTTCGAAATTTTGTGCTCAACAAATTTGTCGTAGAAAGTTTTTCAAATTTTTGGTTTAAAATGGCCTAAATTTAGGAAAAAATTTAATTTTTTTGTTGGCGTAACTTTTCACATATAAACAATAATGAGTAAATGTTTAACACACAAAATATGAAACTTTATTCTTCACATTTTATGTCTTACAATTTGTTTGTAGGGCTAAAGCTAAGTATACACGTTTGGAAGATATTCCAATATTGGCAGACATGTCAGAAGCCTTCCAATTGCTGCCAATAAGCTTCCAATGGCCAATTTTATATTAAGTGAAAACACAATTGGTTGATTTTATCCAAAAATCTGCCAATTATTTGGCAGAAAATTGGCTGCTAATTTTTTGTCTTCCAATTAAAAATTGTCTGTTTACACGATTTGAAGACTTCAAAGAACAAAAAATTGGTGGACTCATTGGAAGACAATTAGAAGATGACAAAGAATCTGAAATTAAATAGTGAAGTAGGTCTGAATTGAACAGTTTTGAAAAAATATTTATAAAATATTAAGAAAAAATATATTAAAAGTGAACAACGATATGAATCGAGCAGCAGCGACTATCTTGGCAGCATATTTTTTTTTGAGAGCAGTGAGGAGTAAGATGAATTGCTGCAGAAGAGACGTCACAAAGTTTGGACGAAAGATTGGATAGTGCGTCGTAAGCAGGAGGGCGTATACACAAAATTGCTCTTGGAATTGCGAAGTGGGGAACCGGAGTTGTATAAGAATTTCTTGCGCATGGACTCCAGGCAATTTGATCACCTTCCTTCTTTAGTGACTCCGTTGATCCAAAAGGGCGATTTTCAGACGGTGGCGTTTTAATCGGTGCTCGTTTGGGTAAGCAATGGACACTAATCAACTATATTTACCGTCTCCTAAAGCATTACCTGGAAGAAGCTTACCTGTTCCATATGTTCTGGTTTCAGACGACGCATTTGCTTTGCGGCCGAACATGTTAAAGCCATTTAGTCAACGCGGTCTCACCATGGTGCAGCGAGTTTTCAATTACCAACTTAGCCGAGCTCGTCACATCGTTGAAAATGTTTTCGGTATTATGGCAGCACAGTTCCGAGTTCTTCGGAAACCTATACACTTGGATGCCGAGAAAACAAAAAAAGTTACGCTTGCTTGTTGCGTTCTTCACAATTTTCTTATGACGACAAATAAGATTAAGTACCCTCCACCCAATTCACTTGATCACTATAATAATGAAAATCATGAACTTTTCTTGGGTGACTGCAGACAAGATGTTGACTATGAAGAATGAAGGAAGGACTTTAAATCCATTGCAGAGGCAGCGTTCTGAAACACAGTTTGAAGCCAAGGATGTACAAGAAGAGTTTAAATCATACTTTGTTGAAAAAGTTGAAGTGGAGTGGCAGTATAGATGCCTATAGACCTGGTAATAAAAAATCTTCGCTTTTTCCAAATAGCGAGTTTCTTCTTCAAATGTTTTCAGACATTAAGATGAACAACTGAGATCAACATTATATTTTATTATTATTACTATTATTTTACGTTGAGGTTTCGTCCACATCAACTTCTGACGCTTCAGACGGTGTTCCTCCATTGGGACGAGGTTCAGGCGACTGCGGTTGCTGTTCTTCATTTGTATTTTCGTCATCAGATATGTACATGACTTCGCTGGAACATTCCTTAAATGTTCCTGGTCGCGGCTGCACCGTCCCAGAGGGAAACTGAAACAAATAAAAGATATTTAAAATAAATAAATAACAAAATGACAATAACGTAAATAAATTTAACAAAATATGTACATAGGTACTCACCACCGCGGGTAGTTGCTTCATAATAAGATTAAACGCATACCTGAGACCAGACCTAACGTAGGCACTTTGGTTGTCTGGGAGTGGATTCAGCTTTGATGTGACGTATTCTCCCAAAAGCACGTTGAGGTTGTTGTCCCGCATTTTCCGCAGCACCTCTAGAGCCATTTTTCTGAGGTCGTTTTGTTCCCCCGGAGAAGTTTAAGGTGTTTGGCTTCTTTGACTTTTCTTCATCAAAGTGGTTGTCGTTGAAAGAATGCCAGTTGTGTCTTCTTGCTCGAGAAGTTCTTTTATAAAAGCGCGATAGTCGCCGCCCGTAGGTTTCTAAACAACATATACAGCTAACCAAACAAAAATCCAAATAAAACTAACCAGTTCAAAAGACGACTTCGATTCCGTCGGTTGCATAACTTTGTTTGTTTCCAAAAACAGCATCGGCTTAAAAAAAATCCAGCAGATCGAGGTTGAAGTTGAAGGTTGTGAGGAGGTTCGACCATTTCGCTTTACACTCATTGACGGTCATCCCAATGTCTCGCCAAATTGTTTCTTTAGGGAGTTTATACTCCGCACAACCTGCATCATACAGACATCGCCTCGTCTCGATCTCCCGGATGAACTGTAAAGTTTGCTCTTGCGTCCAATCTTTTTCCACTTTCTTTTTGTATAATTTTGTCCTTGTTTTTTTTTTTTTGGCGGGCGGTGACTTCGGCAACTTCTTAATGTTCTCCGCTTCCATTTTTTATTTTTTATAAACACTTTAAATTTATTTTAATTATTATTTTAATTCAAAAATGTGAATTATTGTTTACTCGACGACTGATCAACAATGCCAATTAAAAATTGGGGATTTTCTTCGCACGAACATCTTCCAATATCCAATTAGTCCGTCAATCGTCCAATTATCTGCCAATTACAAAATTTGTGTGTTTACACTTGTTTACACGATTAAAAGCATTCGGCCAATTTTTTGGCAGAAAATTGGACGACAATTGGCTGACAATTTTTTTTCCGACAATTTTGGCAGATTTAATTGGATGCTTACACGGTTGATAGAAAATTGGTTAAAATTTGTTGCGAAAAATCTTCCAATCGTGTATACTTAGCTTAACATGATCCGAGATATTTAGTAAAAAGTAAAATCCAAGATGGCGGCAAAACGGTAAGTGCTGCAAATACGAAATCTAAGATTAATCATCTTCGATCAACTCTATCGAATAAAAAAAAATTGGGGGTGGTACAAACTGCTGGGCCCCCCACATAAAATGTTATAATTGCACTGGACTAATAGTACAATTTTGAGTTTTTTGTTTGGGAATAGCTTATGAAATTCTAATATGAGGTAGGTTTTGGAGGTATTAAAATTTTTAAACAATTATTTCAAAACAGACTATTTGCAAACAAAAATTAGGATAAATCAGGGGAGTGTATCTACTTAAAAAAAAAATTACGTCGTTACAAGGAATATAAAAACATAAATTAAGTGTCATATGCAAAAATTTGACTTTGGAACGACTTTTTCAAATTAATTAATTTTTGAAAAGTAGTTTTTGGTAATATTTTGATTTTTTTCTTTTAAAAAGGTGGTTTTAAAAATCTCAAAATTACACAACACATAGATGGTATTAGTACATATTTTTGGTAAAAATTTGAAGTCGATATCGTTGCTTGTTCTCAAGATATTTAAGTTGAAGAACATTCTGTAAGAGTGTTTTGCTCTAAAAAACTGTTTATTGATTTTTTTTTTGAACGAATTACCAGTTGTTGACTACACTACGTCATTATATCGCTCATTAAAAAGAACAACGTCACTTTTAAATGTTCTGTTATAGAAAAACTATCTTATATCTCACCCTTTGTAATTGTGGCTGGGGATCTAAATTGTAATATTCTCGTGGATTCAACCCTATTAGATTGTATGAACTTACTTAACCTTCTGCCTGCAAATATATCAACTCCTACACATTTCAGCAAGTCAACTAGCACCCTTATTGTTGTTTTCTTTGTCAGTCATTTAAATAAAGTTATTCTATACGATCAACTGTAACTGTTATCTTTCTTACTTCTAAGTTTTTTCCAAATCGTTCGGATACTTCTTTCTGTTTTAAAAATTTTAAAGGTATAGATCGATATTTTGGAACAAGATCTATAAGATCAATTGAATGGTATCGAGTGTACAAGGTATGCCATCTGTTGACGATCAAATGAATTTTATTCACACCAATATTAAAAATCTTTTTGACATCCATGTTCCACTGAAAGAACGAAAAACAAGTAACTTGGATGACAAATGGCTTACCACAAAAGTAAAGGAATTAATGCTTAAGAGGGGTCAAGCTTACAAGAATTGGAAGCGTTTTAGGTTGAATGTGCTTTTTGATCTGTACAAGGTTCTCAGAAATAGGGTAGTTTGTGAAATAAGGGAATCAAAAAGAAATCACTATGCTTCTCGTTTGGATCCCTCCGTTGGTCGTCATAAGCTATGGAAAAATATAAAAGAACTTGGTATAGGGAATACAAATAAAAATACAACAGATGTTGACTGCAACACATTTAACCAGCAATTTATTGGGAACTCCGTTACTGTTCCGGACAGTCAAATGAACGTTTCGTCAACAATTGAGGCTCAAAACGATTTAGTTTTTCAGCTGTGGACGAAGCCGATGTGTTGGCAGCTTTATTATCCAATAAATCAAATTCTGTTGGTTTTGATGAAATGCATCCACTGTTCATAAAAATCATATTACCTCACTGCCTAAAATTCATTACTCATCTTTTCAACACTATTTTAATGACTGGAATCTTTCCTACGGCGTGGAAACAATCTAAAATTATTCCTATTCCAAAAAATGTAAAATGTGATGAGTTAAGACCAATAGCTATATTGCCTTACTTATCTAAAATATTTGAAAAGGTCATGAACACCCAGATACGACAGTTTTTAGTTGTTAATAACATCTTGTCTATGAATCAATCTGGGTTTCGTCCTAAACATAGCTGCACAACTGCGTTAATTAAAGTTGTTGAAGATATTAGGCAATCTATAGATGATGAAAAAGTAACGTTTCTTACGCTTCTGGATTTTTCCAAAGCGTTTGACACAGTTAATCACAGCATGCTTTGTTATAAATTAACAAATTAATACAATTTCTCCTCATCTGCTGTAAATGTGATATCTTCATACCTGAGCGGGAGACTTCAGGCAGTTGTTGTAAATAATATAACTTCAAATGTTCTTCCTGTAAAGATGGGTGTTCCTCAAGGATCAATCTTAGGTCCATTGTTATTTAATCTATACATAAATGAGCTTCCTTCGAAAGTGATTCATTGGTCTACACATATGTATGCTGATGACGTACAGCTATACAAAAGTTGTCCACTAGGTCTTATCGAGAATGCTGCATTTGAAATGAATAAAGATCTCGAAAGTATTTGCGAATGGTCGAGGAATAACGGACTGTGCTTAAATCTAACAAAATCAAAATGTATAGTTATTTCGAGAAAAAATATTGACACTTCCTATTTTCCAAAAATATTTCTAAATGACATACCCATAGATTTTGTTAACACATTACGTTCAACAAAACTCTTACTTGGGATAATCATATAACACAAGTGCTAGGTAAAGTCTATGGTGGTCTTCGCACGCTTTGGACAACCCAATATATCACTCCTATAAGAACAAGAAAAATACTTGCCAAGACTTTACTTACTCCTATAATTCTTTTTGGTTGTGAAAAATTTGCGAACTGTGATTATGAGCACAAGCGAAGACTTAATGTTGCTTTTAACAGCATTGCACGTTAAGTTTATGGTTTGCGACGGTATGATCATATCTCACATTTTTCGAAATCGATATATGGTCTCACTCTTCAAAACTTATTGAACTTTAGGACTCTGGCTCTATTGCATAATATAATGCAAGCTCGACAGCCACCTTACCTTTACAATCGGATCCCTTCCTCGCGATCTACAAGAATACTCGATATCGCACCAGTACGTTACACATTCTCAGTATCTAAAAGACAATTTTTCGTCAACGATTTTCAGCTGTGGAATTCCCTTCCTAGATGTATCAGATTAATAGGTAGCACACATCAGTTCAGACAGAGACTTTGGTGGCATTTAGAGGCACTAAGATGATGGAGGTTTTGATATTTTTTTATTTTTTGTTTGCTTTTCTAAATTACCCTTCATTTAAATTGTTTAATAATACATACATACGCTGTTTTGTAATTCTTTCTTTTTTTTTTTCTCTTCTCTACTATTATTTATTATATTATGAACATGAATATATTGTATATAAAATATGTACCTATTACTCCGAAGTAATTATGTTTTTTGCAAATTAAGTCACTTAGAAACCACATCGTGTATTATACAAATGGTATTATATACCGAAGCTTACACTCAATTATAAGATATTGTATCTTCCTGTGTTAAGACTAGTACCGAAATAAATTGAAATTGAAAAATTTAACTATCTAATGTATTATTTCCACTTCTTCTAATATTACTACTTCTACTACTAGTACTGCTACAACTCTTACTACTTCTACTACTAGTATAGCTTGTACTTTTACCACTGCTTCTACTGCTGCTAATTGTACTGGTACCAAGTACTATTTTAAATATCTAAATGAATGAATATCAAAAATCTACTACTACTTCTACATACTACCTACATCTGTATTCTACATGTTCTCCTTTACTTTGCATATACTTCAGTTGAAGGAGTAATGCGGCTGATTGGCTGAAGAACAAGCTGTTTTGCGTAAAGTTAAAGAACACGATGGAGTACCACAGGGTTCAACACTTGGTCTGATTCTCGTCATCCTGTACTCAAACGAGCTACTTCTTCCTACATATAATACAACTGTTGTTGATACAACTACCAAAACTTCTTGTATTACTATAAGGCGTATTATAGTGCCAAAATTATTTCACATTTCTTATAAACTTCCGTAGTAGCCCGTAGCGTAATGGTTAGTGCGTTCAACTGTCACGCTGGAGGTCTGGGATCGCTTCCCAGCCTCGTCCACCTAAAAACTAAAAAGTTTTTTTTCAGGGCTACTGCCTCTTGCGAGGAATTGACAAATCCTCCAAGAGTATTATTATTTTATTTATTATTAATTCTTTATTTCTCGATAATTTAACATTTTTTTTTGATTTACTTAAGAATAGTAAAGCATGACAAAATTTTGCCGTCTGCCTAGTTGACTTATTTCGAGTTTTTAATAAAAATAAAAGGTTAAAGTTATAAGTATATAATCAAACAAAAAATAAGATAAAGTATAAGAAAATCTGAGCTTACAATAATATACAATTATTTTTATCAAATTTAATAAATTTTAAATTAATACAATATAAATTAAAAAAGAGATATTTAGAAAAAATTTAATTTACATTTTGTTCAACAATTTAAATTCAATCTTACATTCAATCTATGAAACTGCTACGGTAACCTAAGGCATGATTCACAAAGCGACAAAGAATTTTCCAACCTGAACAACCATTTAAAAGATCCTTTGTATCTTCAAGTGTAAGGAAGCTCTTTGAAAAATAAAGCCTGCGGATTTCTTGTAATATTGGGCATACAGCTAGAAAGTGATACACATTTTCGATTTCATTGCGGTTGCACAAACTACATATCGGGCGAAGGTCAATTCTATGAGGTCTATAGTTTAAACAAAGCATCTCGGTCCTTGCTTTAAAGATAACATTCATTTGATTGAGAGTGAGTTTTTCGTTAAAATAGTTTTTAATAAAGAGTGTATGGTTTAATTCCTTGTATAAAAGCCTAGTTGGCGATGTTTGCGCTCTATTCAGACACTGCAAATAAAGAGAATCGTCTATTTTTGCTATGCAGCCATAGAAAACATCCTGCCAATAGTTGAGTGCTGTATTATTAAGGTCGAGATTTACGCTATGTCTAGATGCTAAGTCGTTCCATTCTTTAAAAGGCGATATTTGACGTCGAAGTGCATATTTTAATATTTGTTTTTGGAGGTTTGAGTCAGATCTTTTCATAACTTTTATTATATAATCAGCATTTGATTTTAAATTCTTTAAAAATACTTGTGGCATACCGGATTCAACATGGATTGCATACGTGGGTGTTGAGTTAGCTAATTTAAAGATGCGCTTGAAAAAGAAACGTTGAATTGCTTCAAATTCTTCTATGTTTTGATAGCCAAAAACTTGATTTGCATAGCACAGACATGTTTTGATGGTTGCATCAAAAACTCTAAATTTAGCAGTTGCATCCACATATTTGTTACAAAAGAAATTACTCCACATAAGATTAATAGCCGTTTTGGCTGCAGTACACTTTTCTTTTACATGTGGGCGAAAATCAAGGTTGCGAGTTATCAAGAAACCTAAGTATTTGAATTGATTTACAATTGCTATTGGTTGACGTTCCAAAAACCATTTTTCTTGTGGAGTTCTTCGCTGTGTATTTTCAAAAACCATGATTTTCGACTTTGCTACATTTATGCTTAGATCCCATAAATCGCAAAAACGCTTCAGCTTATTTATTTGTAACTGTAAAGCTGTGGGATTTTCAGCCAGTAATACAATGTCATCTGCGTATAGAAGCATCTTTATTGATGTTTCGCCAACCTTAATACCACCAGGAAAATCTTTGGATACATCATCAATATATAGTGCGAACATTAATGGACTTAATCCACACCCTTGTGGAACACCAGCACTTGTATAAAAGGAATCAGACATTATAGTACCATTCCATACAGCAGCAGAGGTATCAGATAAAAGAAGCTTGTATAAGTTGAGGAATTTGGTTGAAATGCCTAAGGTAGAAATCTTATAGATTAAAGAACTCCTGTTTACCGTATCAAAGGCCGCTTTTAAATCGACAAAAAAAACGTAAAGTTTTTTTTTATTCTCTAAAAACATTTTGACTATAGTAGTGAGTGCAAATATATGATCAACTGTTGATAGTCCCGAGCGAAAACCGGCCTGGAAAATACTAAGGAGTTGATTCTCTTCGACCCATTTCGTCAACCTATGGTATAGAAGATGGGTGAATATTTTCCGAAGGCAAGGTAAAATCGATATGCCCCTATAGTTGTCTGGGCGCTGGGGGTCTCCCTTTTTAAATATTGCACAAATCCACGCTTTTAAAAAAGATTTCGGGATTGTTTCTTCATCAAGAATCCTGTTGAAGAATGAATTAATATGAAACAAAAAATTTATTGATGCGTTTTTATAAAATTCGGCAGGAATACCGTCAATCCCCGCAGACTTTCCATTTTTCATAGATTGCAAGGTATCCTGCAACTCTTTCATTGAGATTGGCCCATCAAGTTCCGGAATTACCACTAAAGGCAAAGCATAATCAAACCTTTGATGAACTGATGATGGGTTCAGAAGATCTTTGAAGTGATCAGCAAGTTTTTCAACTTCCAGAACCGCAGATGACACATTTTTACAACCACCCAGCATCCTTACCTTAGACCAAAATGTTTTTGAGTCCTTACATGATGTAAGACCAGTGGCCACACCACTAACATATAGTTTCCATTTTTGAACTAAAAGATTTTTATATTGTTTATTTGACTCTAAGTAAAGTGTTTTGAAAAACACGGAATTGTTCATTCTAAAAAGGTTAAGAAGAGCGAACGATTTTTTTCGAAGTTTCATACACTCCCAGTCAAACCATTCAGCCGCAAATATACTACCACCCTGGGGTTTTTTTCTCAAACAAGATGCCTGCCTTATAATATCTAAAATATTTTGACTAGCCTGGTCACAACTCCAAATCCCTTCATCAGGCAGGTAGTTTAATTGGGCATCAAGCCTTCGCCTGTACACTTCAGCGCGATTTTCAACCCACTTTATACTTTTAATTGCGTTATTTGTCCCCAAAGTCACACCTGTCAAAATAAGGGAAGTTACTGTTGGCAAATGACAAGAATAATTCGCGGTTGGAACCTCAAAATCATTTATAATACTGAGCCAGTTTCCTCTCGCCAAACAATAATCGATCACTGAACTGCCCTGACCCGACACGAAAGTAAGTTCCCCTCTTTTGTCTGCTTTAGTTATTCCATTTAATACCATAAAACCAAAATCGTCAATAAATTCTAGAAGTTGCCTTCCGCATCTATTAATAGTTTCATCCATAGAGTTCCTTACACCTTCAAACACATGTGAAACATTTTGTACCAGTGAGGCTGGGTTCTGAAAATTTCCGATTCTTCCGTTGAGATCGCCTAGTATTAAAATGTTTTGTATATCGTTTTCATTGAAAAAAAATTGTAATTCATTGAAGTCACCAAACCAGTTATTGCAATTAAGATAGGTTGGAAAAATGTAATATGATTCATGCCTATGGTTTAACTCTATGACAGTTTTCCTACCTATTGACTTAATTTTTACAAAATTGTTTAAATTTAATTTAGTTGCGATTAAAATGCCACCGCTCGCTCTACCAAAAATATTACTTCTAGTAGCTGGAATAAATTTGACAGAAAATTCCTTAAAATACTTAATAAATGGTGTTTCTTTACCTTCTTCAAGAAAAGTTTCAATTAAAATAATAATATCAAAGTTTAAAATGAATTTGAAAAAATCTGGAATTAAAAGCTTATTTTTTAGCCCAGACACATTATAACATACAATTTTTAAATTTAAATGGCAGACGGCAACACTATCCTAACTTTGGTGTTGATGTGAATGTTGATTCTGATGATAACCGCGTTCTCCTCTTGGAACAATTGGCGCTGTCATCGCATAGTTCTGACAGTTGTTGGTGTTGTTTGTGTCAAAGAACTGCAATGCATCTTCTCCAAACGTGTTTTTTATAAACGTCAATTCATCTGGGTTATTTACAATCAACCCTCGGGAAAAATCGTAAGAAAACGAAAAGTGTTTAATATTCAATTTAACTCCTCTTATTAAGATCTTTTCGGTGGGTGCTAATTGAAGTAATTTCGTTTTAATTTGGTACAATGCATTTCTTTTCTGGCGTGTAATGATAGACTGCTCACGATGTACAACGATTCCCGAGTTTTTTAGTTGTGGTGTAGCTTCAATTATTTTGTTTACAGTGTCTCCGGGTTGAAATTTAAGAATAACAGTGGACTTATTTGTGTTACGATTTGTGAATTCTTGTGTGTGTTCAATTGGCAATTCTGTATTTTCTTGGAGCTGGAGAAGACCAATGCAAGTTTGTTTTGCAAAGTCAACTTTATTGGGCTTCCCTTCTGCCGGAAAATGAACAACAACACAATTTTCATTTTCTTTCCGCGAAAGAATTTCAAGTTGGCGCTCCAACGTTTGACAGTAGCTTTCCATGTTATGTATACGGTTAAGCAAGTAAACGTTTTGCGACCGTAATAACTGGATATCGTTTGAGACAGCTAAGACTTCTTTTTTTGTTGCAACATCCTTAAATTTTGGGATCAGGCACTCATCTAGAATAACCTTTAGTTGCTCAATCGACATACTTCCAACTGCCATTTTACTGGAAAATTCAACACTGGCTTTCTTGTTATTCGAAGAATGTTCCGGCGAAGTTTCCTGAAGGTTTCGTTTCGCTTGCATATGCAGTGCGTTCACAGTGAACAGGTGGATATATCCCCAATAGTAAAAAAAAGTGAATAAAATCGTACCTTGCGTATGCAGTTGATCAAAATTTTAACTTTATTGATGAAGATGTGACTTTAAATTCTATGTTGTTACTTTAAAATACAATAAAATGTTGTTTTAATTACTTTAAATTGAAATAAATCTAAGAGCGCACAGAACTTCAACCTTTTCACAGCTTTGACAGATGTCAACCCAAGAGTATCACTTGTCACGAAGAAGTGCTTCTCGTCTAGCCGTTCGAATTCGGCATAAAATTGTTGGTCCCATCCATTCCTGTCTAAGGGCGCACACAGGAATGGTTGCGAGTTGTTAGTCACTAGGCCCTGGTTCTTCATGAGCCGTTGTGCCACCCGATTTTATATAAACTTCCTGATTTTCTTCATTGTTTTGCTATTCTTAAGCCATGAATAGTAAAAAAAAATAAAAGCTTATTAACCACTAATTGAATGAATATCAAAAGGAACGCAGCATACTTCCGACAGCATGACATCCTACAGAACAAGAACAAAACAAACATCAGGCACACACCAAAGTATATATTATCCTTGACAAAATATCAATTTCCTCTGATGGTGACAATATGCGACACAGGATATTATTTATGCCAATCCTTCCTTTATGCTCATCAAATGTTTAAATCAATTAAAATTAATCGGATTAGCTTTGTTTTACAACCTATTCAGCGTGTACCTATATTATATAGTTTCTATTATTATTGAACGTTTATTCGAAAACTTTCAAACCATAAGGCGCTATGTGTATATATAGGTAGGTTTTGGATGAAAACAAACACTTGTTTTCCATGGACAAAAAAACCTAGATCTTCACTATTTTTTTATCGTCCTTTGAAATTAGTAGCTACCGTAAGGAGTTGCAATCCTTCTACTATAGGTGTGTCATAAATTTTGTCTGAAAATAAATTTAACTGCCGTCGAAAAGATGCTTTCAAAACGATGACTTTTCCTAAGGAACGAGCTTGCTTTCTGCCCTTTTTGGTATGGTCCTTTGGTTGGCGCGGGTAGTGCATCAAATAAATTGCACAAATTTATGGTCAAAAAGTTCTCACCATTGCATTGGATCGTCTTCGCCATCGTCGTCGTTTTCGTTGGGCGTTGTAATAATAATCTGGCGAATATTCCTACATCCTATACCATTAAACTGCAGTATCTTATGAAATCCTGTGTTTTTTGGTATCACTTTTGCCTTAAGCTGAATCGGGTTGAAAATTTATGGTGACCATATTTTAAAAAGCCTGCAAAGTGGTAAGGTCGAATAAACTAAAAAGAATTTTCTTATTAATAAAACAAAAATGAAATAATGCAAATGTTTCGGACGATGATTATGATCTTCATTGGGATCCGGGGGTTGTCAATAAAAATATTTCTATTAAATTCATTTTCAAACTTCGAATTTTGAAAAAAAAAAAACAATATTATTTTTACCTAAAGCAATTTTTATTAAAATACGTCTGCTAAATAGACAAGACACCAGTTAAGTTGACCGCTAAGTCTGGGATATTTCAAAATAGTTTTTCTTTGAGAATAATACTTCTCCAGTATTAACAAGACTGTTCTTTCCACATTTGAACATCTTGAAGTTAAAAATATAAAAATTACTTACAAGTCCCAGGAAACGGGAATAATTTCCGGTGTTCCGCTATTTTATTTCTTGAACATACAGGGTGGCTGATGAATCGTACTACAAAAACAAATCTTAATAACTTTTTCCTGAATAGTTTTTTAACACCAATTTTTTTATTTTGTTGATCGTTCTTTAAAATTAATAAAAGTGAACAATTGGGATGAGAAAATCCTCATTTGGGTTGTGCGCCGCTATCACGTACTAGGCTCTATAATTCTTGCCGAAAGAGAATTTCGGCGCACGTTTGGCGCCAAGCTGATGAACAATAATGAGGCTTGTTCAATCTTTTTCTGTTCGTGGGAAAGTTGCCCGAAGGAGTTACCACCGAAATTCTGATAGCTGATACCATACAGGATACTCCAAGCGTTTCCACAAGAAATTTGTCTGCACGTGTTTGCGGTATCAGCAGGCAAACATTGCAGACAATTTTGCATACTGATTTGGATTTGTTTCCCTAAAATATTCAAATTACAAGCAAAATGGACACTTCAGACTTTCCGGTGCGCTTGGAATTCTGTCAAAAGCTGGTAGAGGAGGACCAAACCATGCTTAATTGCATTTTTATGTCGGATAAGGCCCACTTAGACTTAACTGGCAATGTTAACAATCCAAATTGTCGAATATGGTGTGAGTCGAACCCACAAATCCTGCATGAAACTCAACTTCATCCAGATCGGGTCACAGTGTGATGCGCAGTTTTCTCAAGCTTATGCATTGTCAGCCCATACTTTTTTGAGAAAAAACGACGCACCACAACGGTCAATGGTGACCGTTATTTAAGACTGCTGATGGAATTTATTTTACCCAGAACTGCGCCAGAAGAGAATTCCTTTCAATTCCGTCTGGTTTCAACAGTATGGAGCAAGTTGTCATGTAACCAGGGTTGTTATGGCAGAATTGCAACACAAATTTCACAATAAATTAATCTCGAGAAACTCTTCATGTCGTTGGCCCCCCGGTCCCCAGACTTGACTGCACCGAATTTTTTGGTGGGGGTTATTACAAACAGGAAGTGTACAAGACGAAATCAAATGATTGGAACACCCTGAAGCAATCGATCAAAACAATAATTGAAGCAATTCCGATGTCAAGTCTTCAGTAGGTTATGGACAACTTTTTTACCGAGGGCGAGAATATATTTCACCTTAAATTTTGTAGAATTGTTTCTCACCTAAAACCGGCTGAATTTTTAATATTTTTTGCATACTACTCCTTTGCTGCACTTAGGGTATGGTCAGTTCCAGGCAGGCGCCTATGTTGTCAGTTGGTGTGCTTTCAACTTTCAACTGAAGCACACCAACTGACAATATAGGCCTGGCGAATGAGCATACCCTAAGCGGAGCGACGGAGTCGCGTGAGCGGGACAGAGGACCCGAAAAGCGAGTTAAAATCCTTGAACCCGCGAAGCGGGCCACCCAAGGTACTCTTTATGACACATAAACTTAAAGTACACCAACTGACAACATAAGCGCCTGCCTGGAACTGACCATACCTTAAGTGCAGAAAAGGAGTATTATGCAAAAAATATTAAAAATTCGCGCGGTCTTAGGTGAGAAACAATTCCACAAATTTAAGGAGAAATATATTCTCGCCCGCGGTGGGAATCAATTCCACTTTGAAGAGTGGAGCAGATTCCTATTAAAAGTCAAATAAATTCCCATGTGGAGCAGATTCCCGTGGAATAATTTCCCTGCACCGATGATGGCTATATCTGGCACCTACTTTACTAAATATATACACTTTTTTTTCTCACCATTGTCGACAAAAAGGAAGTAAGCTTTTTTCAACGTTGGATCTCAAAAGTACCACCGACAACAGTCGTATAGGTATGTTGTTTCAGCATCGGTGCTGAGGTCTTGCCTTGAAAATTGCAGCATATAGGTAAAACAGGGGACAAAGTGCTGGGAGACATTTTAAAAGTAAACCCTTTTACCAATCTGAAAATTCACTTTTTCTCTGAATTATATTTTTTTTAAATATGCAGTGATCGGCAGTGCAAAAACAAATATAACCCACAATGTGTCAGTGCGTTATTTTAGGTATATTTTGCACATCTTCGCAACTATGTATGGCTTTGCAACCATATAAGATTAATCGAAATCGGTTGAATACTTTTTCAGAAAATAGGACACATAATATTTTATTTATACGGCTATTTATATATATATATATAAATATATATATATATATATATATATACACGAGAATTGTATATAAAAAAGTGTATATATGTATTATAGTAGGTGCCAGACATAGCCATCATCACAGTTTAATAGGAATACCCATAAAACAAATATTTTTCAAATAGCTATACATATTTTCATAATTCTTGCGTGTAGAAAAAAAAAAGTTTTATAATTCAAAAAAAAAAAAAATTTGTGGTCTACAAACTGTACCTAGACTTCTTTTCGATATCATTGACGGTTTAGCAGTTATACTCAGAGAAACAATAATTTCGTAATTTTTTTTTTTCTTAGCTCTATTTTGTAAATTATAGGTCGTAGAAAAAAAAGTTCGTTAATCTTTTTTATAGAACATTATATGGTCTACAAAGTTTTTCTAGACTTTTTTGTGATAGCATAGCCGGTTTAACAGTTATACTCAAAAAAAGAATATTTTCGTCATTTTTTTGTTTTTCTAATAGCTATATTTTCTAAATTATATGTCGTGGGAAAAAGGTGTACTGATCTTTTTTATAGAACATTTTGATGTCTAAAAAGTGTTGCTAGACTTTTTTTCAAACGCATTGACGGTTTAACAGTTATATTAAAAAAAAAAAAAAACTATATTTTCGTCATTTTATGTTATTTTTAAATAGCTATACCTTATTCTTAATTATTGGTCGCAGGAAAAAAAAAAAAGCAGCCACTTTTTTATAGAGAATGATCTTCAAACTGTACTCTAACTTCTTTTCGATAGCATTTGCCATTAAAAAGTTATTTCCTAAAAACTGAAGTTTTTGACACATAAAAATGCTTAAAAAGTTATGCTCCTGGCCGATCGTCAGGGACTTTTAGTCATTGCTGCGTTATAGTCCCTGGAAGGCCCCCACCAAGTGTAAGCGTTATCGGAATTTTGTTGAGGGAAATGTCTATTTTGACTGGGCTATTTGGGACAAAAGAAATGCATAGTAAACCCCCTTAAACAGTTGTAGCTCTTTTCTGTTGAAATTAAAATATGAATGGTCACCCCAGCCTATAGGACCTTTAAGAAAAGCCGAATATTTTCCCTCTTTTATATACAATGGGAACTTCATAAACTATCTTGTTCATGTGGTAATCATTAAAAAAAGTTTTCTTCCCTTACTTCTGGAGAATTATAGCTACTTTAGGAGCTCCTGTGCACCACATTCCTTCCGGTTTTCATTTTATGGAATCTCTTAAGAATGTTGCCAGATGTTATTTTTTGTTTGTCCTACGATGATAATGAATGTGTATATGCCTTCGAGGAAGAGGCGAAATCCTGCTGGATGATTAACTATTTTATGGCAATAAAAATAACTCAGTAAAAATGTTAGTTTGTTTGTTTTGGATGATGGTCGAGTTGGTTGGTGTCTCTTTTTTTTATTGTGACGATTTTTGTTTAATGTTTTATAACGGTAAGTAATTATTTGAAAAGATAGATTGCTGAAGTTTTTAAATAAAAATATTGTAGATAGGTTGTTTTTGATTAATTAAAAGTTATATACGAGATGAACATATCATAAAGCTTAGGGCTGGCCACTCGCATGACGAGACCGAGACCAGACTGCCTTTTAAGCATCCGAGACGAAACCGAGACGAGACTGATGGTTAGACCGAAATTTAACGTGCGTCTCGTTGGTCTCGGTTGTCTCGGCAGAAGAAAACGGCATTTTAAAAATGCTAATAAATTGAAAATACAATGGGGCATATTCATAGTCGCAGATAGACCCAGGCTTAACTCAACTACAGTTTAAGACAATTTTGGCTCAATGAATACAGACTGATTTTAATTACAAATTGTTGGTTTTATATTTTTATAAGATAATTAACTTAGTATACTACACAAATAGCTTCAAATATTTTGAAATGATAAACTTAAAAAATAGAATCAACGTCCGAAAATTCAACTAAACCTATGTTTAACTTAGACCCAGGTCTAAAATGACTATGAATCCGACCCAATTTCATTAAAATATTATTAATTAATTATAAATAATCATCCTACTTTGTTTTACTTTACAAAAGAAAACGTCAACAAAAATCCACAAGTTTTTTAACAAATGAAAATTTTCGTGGATTTTTTTGACGTTGTGCTTTGAAAAATCAAAAAAATTCGGAGGAGTCAGTCGAATGTGAAGACCGTCATATGGGGGACAAATAATATATTTTGACATATCGAGAATATTTAGTTCCAAAAGTCAGCTGACCAGCAAATTTAAATGTTCTCGTCAAAAAGGCGAGACTGAGACCGAGACGAGACTTAAATATACGAGACCGAGACGAGACCGAGACGAGATTGAAAATTTTCAATTTTATCGAGACCAGACGAGATTTACAAAAGTCTCGCAAAGCCTCGTCTCGTGGCCAGCCCTAATAAAGCTACATACATAAGTAAGAAGATAATGTTACTTGGAATATTTGTAAACATTATCTCTGGCTATGTTGTTGTTGTTGTTATTAAAACTTTAAATTTATTGGCCAGTAAAAAGAAACGACACACGTCTTTTTTTATTCTTATTGGATGTTTGTGTGTTTGTAAATATGTTATAGACTCCCAAAATACCCAACCTATTGAACCCACATTTTTAAGATATCTTTGATGTAAGTCCGAGCGTGTTCCTGTGAAGTTTGGTTGAAATCAGTCTGGCAATTTGTCAACCAGGAGCAAAAATGCATTCCAGAAGGGGTAACTTGAGCAAAATCGAATCAAATCAAATAGAAAAATGTGTTTTAGCGGTTATATGTAGGTTCTTAGAGGACAGGCTCAGGGTCAAATATTTTTTTCGCAACAAGGCGTGGGGTTTTAGTTGCAGATGCAGTTGCATTTAACAATAATTCATACTGATATTCTAGAATAATAGTGGTAACTTATGTTCATAGGCTTAACACAAATTGGGCGTGAGTTGAAATTGCAGCAATTACAGTTGCAGTTATATATGCAGTTTAAGTTGGAAGATATTAAATTGATTAAAAAAAATATTTTAATGTATTTTTTTTTGAAAGCGTACTTACATTATCATCTCAATAAGTAATTCCAGTAAGAGTTGCAGTTGCATTTGCAATACTACATAATTAAAAGTTAAAGTATTGTGAAAAAAGCTAAAACAAAAGTACACAGGACATCTAAACAACTACATAGAATGATTTGAAAGTTTGTAAAATAAATAATTATGACCCCGCGAGTAAGCCTGGATTTAATAAAAGTGATGGACTGTAGCTGCATTTAGGAATAATTCATAACATAATAGTACGTAAATAGTAGCTAAAGTGGGAAAAAATTCGCAGGATGAACATGGTTATTAACAACTCGAGTTACAAGTTGCATTTTGCATTTAAAAATAATTTACACGACAGGGTCGCACGACCTAACTAGAATGTAGACATTGATTGTGTAGATAAAGTGACGGCTTACTAAAATTCTTATACCGTTAACGAAAATATAATAAACACATGTTGGAATAGCAATTTTGTTTTTATTTAATACAAACAATTTGGAAAATCTTCGGTTGTATTTTTTCGTGAAAAAAAAAAAATTATTTATACAAATTTTAAATGCAATATTTGTAGAATAACTTAGAACTACTGAATTGCAAAATAATGAAAAAATTAACCAAGCAAATTACGAGATATGAGACAATATACCTAAATAAGTATAAAAAAGTACATTGACCATTTCAAAAAAAAAAAAAAAAATATAAATATTTGTATGTCCGTTATTCTTATTTTTTTTGTGGTAAAGACGTGGTATACAAAATTTAATCAAAAGTTTAACAGTCATTTTCAAAAAACTTGATAAAAGAGAAGTCGTTGTATGGCACCCGTACTAGATGACACAAAATTTGAAACAAATCCGTTCAAAAGTTTAGGCTCTAGCTCGATGTATACATTAGGACGCACAGACAAACAGGCCGACGGACAACTATACGAAAATCACTTTTTTGGACTTCTGCATCATCGTATTGTTAGTTTTGATTAAAACCTCAAAATTTGTTTTTGACACGAAATCAATATCTTCTTGCTTTAAAGAGCATCTATTAATATAGATAACATAAGTTTAACAAAATTTTGGTGGAAAGTGCAATAGTAGAAAAATATTTCATGCTCTTATTTGCTTTTCTTTGATTAACGATCAATAACATAATTGTAAAAATAAAAAAATACCTAAACAAAACTGAATTTTTAATTTTTGATTTTTTCATCATAAAAATAAATATCAACATTTTTGCAAGGACACAAATTAGCAATGCTAACTTTAAGCCAAAAAACAAACACGCGGGTTTATTACAAACACCAAAATCCGTTCGATTGTTGTCGAGAAAATTTGAAAAAATACGTCATAAGTTATTCATAAAAATTAAATGCACTACTGGATTGCAGTATTTTGGCCTTTCGGGTTAAGACTATAATGTGGCTAACCGTTTTACTTTATAAATAAAATTGAATAATTATGAGAAAGTGTATAAAAGTCAAAAGTCCATAAAAATATTTTTCATCTGAATTTTTTTTAATAAATTTCGTAATTATTCCTTCTTCGTGACTTTTGTGTGAATTTTGGAACTCAATATTGTCTGCACTTTTTAGAAATAATACTTCCCAAAATTTTAACAAATTCGACTTAGCCAGTTATTAGCGAATAACTAAAAACCCGTCAACTTAAGTTTAGGAAATTAAAAAAAAAAAAAAACAAATATGCAGTTTTGTTAAAATTGCTTTGAACTTTAAGTTTAAGAAATTTTATCCAAATCCTTAGCCCTTTAGCAGGGCTAATTATTAATATTTCTGAGGTCTGAGACTGACTGATTTTTTTCAATTTACTTGCTTTTAAGTAATATTCGACAATATTAACACTAAAAAATTCTGTTTCTTAAAACTCAATACCCTTAAGAGCATACGTTCAAAATCTCAATAGGAAAAAAAGATAAAACTTTTTGAGACGCAAATAAAGCTTATTTGGGTCAATTGTGCACGCGGGTTTTTAAAAAGTTGCTGCATTTGTTTTTTTCAGAAACCACAACTCTGATTTTTAAAATTCTTTTTTGTTTGAAAGGCTATAATGAGAAATGTACAGCCGACGAGTTTATATTGGGAATGAAATATTTATGTACTATCTACATACTAGAAAGGTCAGAACAACGTCTGCCGGGCACCGCTAGTTTATTATAAAGATGAATGAGGTTAGTTTGGAACCAGACAAAAATCAAATGTATCTTTTAACACTCGACTATACATATTTGGATAATTTAATATTAGAAGAAAGAAGGCAAACAATTTTTAAAACAGGTTAAGTAGGACCAGGGGTGGCCTTCAGGTCAAAGGGCCCACCGAGAGATAAAGGACCCTAATTAATTTTAACGTTATTTAGGTCTTTGATTTATTAAAATTTTTAATAAATATGAAATTTTAAATTTCGAATTCTAAATTGGTATGAATATTGAACATTTTCTGACTGTGGCTTCATTGGTAATATTTGAGGCAATGAAAATTGCAACCACATATGCAATTTATTATTTGAGTTGGGAATTCATTCGAAAAATGGCAGGGCTAATTGGTTGACGTGAAATAAGGGCCCAGAAAATAATAAGAGTGCACTCAACACAACAACAAAAATCTCAAATTTTCAGCCGTTGTTTCAATTTAAGGGCCTTATTTCATGTTTTATATACATTTTACATAAATGTTGGAACCTTATATCATTTAATTTTGAAAAAAACAATGTTGGGCGTTATTTAATTTTGAATTTTTTACTCCAAAATGCCAAAACAAAATTGCCTCTCAAATCGCTTATCGAAGAAACCATTTTTTTTGTTGTTTTGATTTTCTCGAAAACGGTTTATTTTTTTTTCGATGTTGGCGAACCGTTTTTATTAGTGACAAATCATCAACTGATTATTAAAGTATTTAAGCTAACGAGCAAAAACCTCAACAATTTAAAAATATGGTTATGGGTATATTTCCGTCAATTTTTATCACAACTTTTTTATCCATTATATTAAAGGTTTCAGCCTTTCTTCTTTTTAGTTAAATATACCTTGCATCTGTTTTTCCACAAAATAAGTCATGAGCAGTTTAAGACAAACATTTTAAATCAATGATTTTTCTACATTTTTAGGTCCTCCTTACATTTTTTTATAATTTTTTAAACCCTCCACTTTAATAGAAAATCTAATTTGCAACAAAAAGTCTTCTGCGTTAAATTCTCAAATTCGGCTTAGTTTTCGAGTTATACCAAAAATATTGAAAAGTGACCAGTGTGACCATTCTCTTAGAAATACATGGACGAATTTGGGCGAATTTTTTGTTTTTGCTCGTAAAATAGTGTAGCGATTTTCTATAATTTTCTTTTAATCGCTCGAGTGGGCGATTTTTCTTTATATATTTGTCCAAAAAAAATGATGCCAACATTAGTCAAAAAAAAAAAAATAATTGGGTGGCACAACGGCTTGTGAAGAACCAGGGCCTAGTGACTTGCTCCTCGCAACCATTCCTGTGTGCGCGTGTCGACAGGAATGAAAAGGATCTACAATTGTATGCTGAATCCGAACGACTAGACCAGAAGAACCTATTCATGACAAGTGGTACTCTTGGAGGATTTGTCAATTTCTCGCTAAAGGAAGTATCCCCGAAAAAAAAAACTTTTTAGATTTTTAGGTGGACGAAGCTGGGAAGTGAACCCAGACCGCCAGCGTGACAGTCCATAGCACTAACCATTACGCTACGGGCTACTACAACGTAAGTCAAGCGTTAGTTTTATTTTGACATAACGTAGGAACACAAAGCGGCCCTATTTCGAAAGTGAGAATGATTTTTAAATTTTTTGGGGCCCTTAGTAATGACGGGAATATGTTAACGATATAACTGGGCGCCAGGATACATGAAAAATCTACTTCAAGTAAAAACAAACAAAAAAATGAAACAAACAATTTTGATTCATCTTATCGTTTCAAATTTCCGGGCCTCTAGAAAATGTCTAGCCCGGGGAATTTACCCCCTTTTTGGCAGCCCTGCACTCTCCGAAAAATATCCTTGTGACAAGAGTTACGTTTTTCATACTGTTTACTTCTAATAGAAATAGTTGACTTCTAATATTAATTTATGACGAATAACGATATACTAGTACACTCAAGAATTTTTGACTCTTAAAACATGTTTCGTGAACAAATTGTTTGTATGCATTGAGTTTCACTCTAGTCAACAGAGTAAAAGTTTTGTTCATGAATTGCAAAAGTTATAAACAAAAACGTTAGTAGCTCTTAGTTGGTAATTCGAAAATTGTTTGTCACAAACGTTTTACTGTGTTCAACAAAACGAAAAAGTTTTGTTTACGAGTTACCAAAAATGAATTAGCCTTGTAAATTCGGAAACTGTTTGTTACGAACGATATTCGATGTGGGGTCAAACAGACTTGTATATGACCCAGTCTGAAATGTACAGTATCACTTTCAAAGTGATTAAGTTTCGACATTGTTCATACATATCGTGCGATGGCCTGGTGGTAGCATATTGCATTGCTGCCCGGAAGGTGCCAGGTTCAAATCCCACAAAAATCAAGTAAGTGAAATATAAGTTTTTTTCAAATAAATACAATTGTATACATTTCAGAATAAATAGAAGCGGCTGAAAAACCCATGAGGTGGACAAAAATAACAAAATTGCTTGTGGTTAATAATTTGTTTTTTTGTAGATAATAAATAAATTGTTTGTCACGAGAACTTTTCTTTTTGCTGTTCGTAGATTTACTTTTTATAAGCAGGAACTTTTCTCTAATAGTGAAATCTTAAACCGATAGCTGGAAATAGGTAAAACGCTTGGGGCCTTTTTTCTCTTGTGGCTAACAGTTTAATTCTTGTGGGAATGCATTTTTTGGTTCAGTGTGGTCCTACTCAGGCATGCATTTGATTTATTTCTTAGTTTATTTTACCAAATACTGAAGTAAAACTCTTGAATTGTTCAGATTTTTTCCTGTTTTAATGCTTTGATATCCATCATTTTCCTCCAGATTACCTATAAGTACGTTATCATAAGACCTCCAATAACTCATGTTGGTCGAGGGTAATTTGAAGATGCTCAAAATATGAAATAATAAGTCAATGAACAAAGATCAGGTTTGAATATTTGAATAAAACACAAATCATTAATGTTGTATATAGAGGGTGTCCCAACATTACAATCAGCCCAGACGAAGATCATGAGTTCCTAAGTTGATTTTAAGTCGAGAAACTTAAGAGGTTATGTTCTCGTTTTCACTTTCTTTTCGACTTATAACGGTTTTTAGAATCTTTGGTCTCGCTTCTTTAACTGGCTTTAACAACTGATGCAACTGATTCTTGACATTTTTTATGGGGGTAGCGGTTTTCTCGCAATTTATTATCAAATCCAATTTAATTGCAATTTTATGCCGGTTTTGCTAATCTGGTATCATTTTTTTTTTTTTAAATAAGTAGGTATCATTTTTTCTTTTTTATTATTAAACCTCAATTTGTTCTCTTTAAAAAACTTAACATTTTTTAACCAACAAATACATTTAAAATAATTAACAAAATAAAATAAAAAAAAAGGAATTCAAGAAAATTTGAATATTTCAAGAAAATTCTAGGTGTTCTTGTCTTAATACAAACAAATCAAGAATCGATTGTATTTCGGCAGAGTTAAGGCCAGTTGAGGAAACGAGACCAAAAATCATAAAACCCGATTTAAGTCGAAAAGGTAACGAAAACGAAAAAATTGTCTCTTAAGTTTTTCGATTTAAAATCATCTCAGGAATTCATGGTTTTCGTCTTGGCCGGTGACGTTGGGACACCCTGTATACTGATACTCATTACCCATGCTTATGAAATGTACTACTTTATTCTAAGCCCTGCTTTAAACCAACAAATACCTTCAAGAAATTAAATCTCTTCAGGCAATTTGAAATAATTGTTTCCGAACTAAATTCAAACGCACTTGATCCGCCTACACAAACAAAATATACAAGTGAGTCAAAGCTCTACCTACACAGCCACCTTTTTTTATAGGCTTTCAAAGAATAACACTTCAACTAATCCAAAAAATCAAGTTAAATAAAACATGAGCGCAGACCGCACCAACTTAGAAGCGACAGCAAAAATAAAAAAAATAAAAACATTTTTCAACCAAACGTCTAAACTTCTTGAGATACACAAAAAACGATTTTACACCTAAACGAAGTATCATTAATCAAGACCATCTAAGCTAAGCCGCCCATCAATATGCTTCCGCAGATAGTTCCCCGAGATAATTCTTTCATTTTGTTTTCTATTCTTTTTATTTGATTTAATCCCAGATATTTGATGGTCCTTTAGGACCAAAAGGACACCATCCGCTCATTTTTATTTCGCATCCGAATATTTTTTTCTTTATTTTTATCGCTGGCATATCGTTCTCGTATTTATTTCATGCATCATTAAGCTCTATTTATGGCCATAATTTCATCATGTTAGTCCTCCTCCCACCAAAACGCCATGCATTTTTTATATGCCATTAACTTAAATAATAAAATTAGCAAAAAAAAAAGAAACCATCCTTTCATTGGAAATCAATGCTTTTTCAGTTTGCAGGCCCCCAGGACCTTTTTTTTAAAGTAAATTGAAATCGAAACACCTTATTTGTGCGAATTCCCCAAGGCCAAAGGCTTATGCCGCGAAAAGAATGCTTTTTAACCATCCCAGAATTTAACCATTTTTTTTTTTTAATTCAAAATGTCGGTGGCGCGGGCGGCGTTGTTCGGATAAAAGCTCGAAACCTTCTATGCATTTTTAAAAAAAGTATATTGCTACACCAAAATGTATATGAGTTTATCAATTGAATTGTGCCATATCCTGGATGTTAAACAGATCCTTGTAGACAGTGTGCGGGAGTTGCTTAAATCCTTTTGTGCTCAACACATAGTGTGGCAAGACATGAATAAAAAAAGAAAAAAAAAAACCCACAAAAAGAACAAAGTTAACAGGAGCAATAGTGAAATACTGAAGAAAACAGATTTTCCTTTAGATTTTGCTTCCTTTTCAGAAAAAAAAATAACATTACAAAAAAAAACAAGAATCCTGACCCAAACTGAATTCGAAAAGACATTTCCATCCATTAAGGCAAATTGAACGTCTCAAATGGAAAATCTTCGCCTTGTTAAATTTTCAATTTTCCTCTTCGAGTTGGTTGGTTAGTATTTTTCTTATGCTTCTATGTTTTTTGTTGGTGTTTACTTTTTTTTTTATTTTGTTAAGAAACCGACAGCCAAACGACACGAAGGGCATGCGAGGTCCTGTTTCCTGTATAAGTAGTTGGTGTACTGCATTCAAGTATTCAAGAACAGTCGCTTAACAATTCAAGCTTTTTTTCTTTGGAGAGTTGTCTTGTTTTTTTTTTTTGCTTTTTCTTGTATTCGAAAAAAAAAAAGGAAGAACTCAATTTTGCCACCACAATAAAATTCCATTCGATTTTATTTCCATGTTGTAATGTTACAGAAATGAATATAGAATTTTGTATAAAAAATACACAAATTTGAAAACAGGATAATAATGGTAAGGAGTAAGGACTATAAGGAGAGTTTTTGACGAGTTTTTTTTTAGTTTTGATTTTTTGCATTCAGACAAGAAAATACTTCTCATTTTGTTGAATACAATAAGGTTATGTGCGGTGCATCCGAGATTTGGTTGCAGTTAAGCAAAGTGATTTTTTAAATTTTTAAGAAATTGAATATTATATTAGTATTGGTATGGGATTGTAGAAGGAATGATTCAATTTTTAAAGATTTCAAATTAAATAAGAACTGATCTAAATAAATATTTGGTAACATGACGAAAAGAAATAGGTGTACGTACATACATATATATAGGTTTAAAATAAGTTGAACGCACGGCACTGCGTATATTTGTGGTTCCACACATTGCAGCTTGACATGAGGAAACCAAAACTAACTGAGAATACGTCATAAATGCCAATCCATTTAAGTTTATTGATTTAAAATAGCTATTTAATGGGCTTGGATTCCATAAATAAATTAACAGTTTCATCCTGGTGGATTCACTTCTTGAAAACATCAAAACATTACTTGACCTGCGTTGTGATAGGTATGGGAACCTTACCTACTCAATTTTACGATTTTACTTTTCATTTAGTGGACACCTCTCCTTTTAGATGCATGCTTTGCTTGTTTGCGGCATAAACAAACAAAAAATGCAAAATGGGCACGACTGGATCGCAAAAACAACATAGTTAACAACTTGAACGTAGCTTAAAATTGACAATGTGCATATGTAGTGGTTCTATAACAATGATATCATTAAAAAAGTTTTAACAACAATTTAAAATATAAATTATTACTAAAAATTACTATAAATTTGTTTTTTAATATCTTAAACAGATAGAGCTAAAAAAAAGTAAGCTATCTGATTTGTTTGATAAATATATGAAAAAAAAATCAAAAATCGTAAGAGCAGTTTTCTTTTAAATAATTTTTATTATATACAAATTCTTGAAAATTTAAACAAAATTAAATTTGGTATGCCAACTTTTAGTATTTAATTAAATACAATTTTTCATAAAATTAAAAAAAAATCATTAACCCGTTTTCAAGAGGGAGCGGGTCAGAATACTGTTTTTCAAAATTCTGTATGACAAAATTCTGTGTGGTCAAAATACTGTAAGACCTTAATTCTGTATGTCATTATACTGTAAATACAAAATTCTGTACGTCAAAATATTGTATGAACAAAAGACTGACTTGCTAAATTCTGTTTTGTAAAATTCTGGACGGCAAAATTCTGTATTTGCAATACTGTTTTTTTTCTTTAAGAAATTTCCTTAAAAAAAACACATAATACTGTAGTATAAGAAAGATAGGATCTGATCGGGAACAAATTAATTCTTGAAATTTTACTGCTCGTATCGACGCAGAATTTTATCCTCAACAACACATCCAACGTCCCTCAAAATCACCGCATTGGCTTTTTGTATAGACGCATTTAAAGAGGTGGAGAGGAGGGGGAGACGGGAGTTTATCAAGCTGAAAAATTTGTTATAATACAATCTAATATCATATGACACATGTTTTTAGGGGGTTGGCTACGAAATCTCGCACACAAAATCTCGCAATACGAAATCTCGCAATTACAGAAACCCGCTGTTCATAATCTCGCAATATCAAAAACCCGCCTTTTATAATCTCGCAATTACAAAAACCCGCAAACTAAAATCTCGAAAAGTAAAATCTCGCATTAACAAACATAAAGGACTTTTATAAATTGCGTTACACTAGGTTTTTCGTTTGTATATGTTGTCAGTTGGTGTGCTTTCAGTTTATTTGCAATAAACAGTATTTTGGGTGGCCCGCTTCGCGGGTTCAAGGATTTTAACTCCATTTTCGGGGCCCCTGTCCCGCTCACGCGACTCCGTCGCTCCGCTTAGGGTATGCTCAGTCGCCAGGCAGGCGCCTTTGTTGTTAGTTTGTGTGCTTTCAGTTTATTTGTAATAAACATTACCTTGGGTGTCCGGTGGCGGCGGCGTATCGGGTTTAAGGGCTTGATCTCCCTTTCATAGGCCCCTGATTTTTCATTTTCCATTTGCAGGATCTTATTTTTCACTGCGGAATTTTCCAACTTGATGTGTTAATGCGAGATTTGAGTTTGCGAGATTTTAGTTGAAATTTGCGAGAATTTTTGTCGTGAAATGTAAATGCGAGATTGTTAAAAGCGAGATTTTGTTATTGCGAGTTTATGAAAAGCGAGTTTATTAGTTTGCGAGATTTCGTATTTCAAGATTTATACAAAAATGCGAGATTTCGTTATTCGAGATTTTAGTTTGCGAGATATCGTAGTGCTCCCGTTTTTAGGGTACTTTTCAATGCTGTATCTAAAGAGACCAAAACTGAAAGGAAACATGTATCCTGTAGAAAGTTAAAGGCCTTTTTATGGAGTGATGACTTTTTTTTTTTAAGTACATCAAGTAAAATATTACCCAAAACCATTTTAAAGTAATGATGACTTAAACATGTACATTAATATAAGTCATTTTTGAAGTCAAATTGTGTTTTCACAAACAAAAGAGAGGAAAAGAAATTAAATAGAGAAAGTAAGAAAGATATAACAAATTGATATACAAATTGACATTTACTAAAAAAGACGAGAAAACTCAGTAAATAATTTTAGAGGGAAAATTAAGTAAACGAAATAGAAGTAAATAAGAGTAGAATTTTGTTTTATCTCTCCTTTTCCCTTAGCTCCTAACTAGGTACCTGTATTACTCAACAATTGGAGCTTGCTTCTTTATAAATTTCTTGCATTATCTCAGGTGGTGATAAAAAAGTTATGACGTCATTATAGCACCTCTTTTAAATAATCTGTATTTCAAAATTCTGTAAAAATGCTTTAAAGAAATATCGTTTTGATAATGTAAAAAAGTGCGCGCGTACTTTTTTACATTATCGAAACGATATTTCTTTTACAGCATTTTTACAGAATTTTGACTTACAGAATTTTGAAATACAGTATTTTGACCAACCAGAATTTTGCTATACAGAATTTTGACATACAGTATTTTGCTCATTACAGTATTTTGCCATACAGTATTTTGAATACAGTATTTTGCCACATACAGTATTTCGACCCCAACCCTTTTCAAGATATTGAATTTTCAAAAAAAAAAATCAATATTTTTTTAAAAATTCAAAAATTATTTTTTTGAAAAATTGTATATGCAAAATTGTTAACTTCAGAGGACCTCTTATATACAAAATTTGGTTGAAATCTATGTTAACGAGAAATTTTTAAACCAAAAAAGGTTCTAACTGCACTCATATCACTTTAGAGAAAACGAAGATGGAATATTTCATCCTGTGTAACCTTTTTACCATAATTTGATTCCAAATATGTTCTAAAATTTGTACATTGCATTGTTTCATGGATTTCATTGCTTTTAAAAAATAAAAACTTTATGGCATACTTATTCAGTAATTTATATTTAAAAAAATCGATAGAACTTTGTTGCTCAACGATAAGGTACATAAACGTAGGACAAGAAGGTTCTAATTACCTGATAGAACTTTGTGTCACGGTAAGGGATTTGATTTTTCAGATAGAACCTTGTTTATTTTTTGTCAGGGTAAAATATTGTTTTCTACCATCATTTTCTACAAGATCATTTTTGTTATAAATTCATACATATTATATTTGTGTTTCTATCTAATCATGAGTTATAAAAAAATTTAATGAATTATCAAAAATTGTCCAATTCTGCTAAAAATTTGAAATCAAATAGTCTAGAGTATTACAAGACGAAATTTGAAAATTCGATCCTAATCGGTAAAGTAGTTTTGGCAAGAAACATGATGGGTCAACTAAGTGCAACGAGAAATGTTTGTATCATTGCTGTGGTCAAAATAGGACACTTAACTTGGCACTGATCTTTGTACACTAAGCGATTTTAAAAACAAACATGTTGCACTGTATAAATAAAAAATATTTTCTTGTAGAATTTTTGCGAAATTTTTCAAACATTTAAAATCGCTACCAAATTAACTACAAAAATAAATAAATATTTTAACAATATCTTATGACAGTTAAGAGTTCCCATTCGTGTAAAAAAAATCAGTGCCAACTTTAGTGTCCTAATAATGTATCCAAACATTGCTGTGTTATTGTGTTAAAACTTAGAATAGTCTTCGAATCAAAGTTCGTAGGTATGTATATTCGTATCCTTTACGAAGTTTCATCATCTTATGGGAAATAAAGAAAAATGAATTAAGTTCGTATGTGTTAAAACGTATTTTTTTAAATAACTAACTGAGTTTAAGTATTTGTATTATGTACTTTGTAGTAAGATTTATCAGCAGAATTCATGTACTTAAACATACTTAAAAGGGGCTTCTCTCTTTCTGTAGATATTCTGGGTCTAGATGGAACGGTTTCGATGTCTTCCTGCAGAATTGGAACTTCTAGATCCTAGATCTTGCTTTTACGTGGTCTTGTTGCTACTACAACACAAGTCATGTTTTCAGCATCGTAGTCTAATGAAAACTCGATTTCAAACTCAGCTTTTGTAAACTTCAAGATTTTTAATTATAGTGAAAGCAAATTTTTGAATATTTGGCGAAATCTTTGAAGTTTATTATGTGTGGCTTACAGGTGTTGACAATTTTAAGCAGCCTAATGAGCCCCATAGGAGAGAAATATTTATTTACGGACAGATGTTTTTGCTTTTGGCTATGAGCATTGTCGACCTCTTGTAGTGTATTTTAATGTGATAGGTACTCTCAACGTATAGAATATGGATGGGTTTTTATGAAATGTTGTATAGCAAGGGCCATTATTCCAAGGAATGCTAGGTTCTAATGATCGCATGTTTAAAAAGTCATTTAGAGTAAAAAGGTTCTATCTACAACGTAAAATTCAACAAGGTTCTATCTACGAAATATTTTTTTTTCTTAAGGGCAAAAGGTTCTATCTGGCTATTAGAACTTTGTGAACTTAAATTTATATTGATTGCTTCTAGATAGAACCTTGTTGGCTTCAATTTCATGAGTTATTTCATAAACGGAAAGAGTAAGCCAAATTTGGATAACGGCAATCGAAAGAGCGTAGCCTTTTAGTGCAATGCAAAATAACTCAATTTTGTAAAAATTTCAGTTAGAACCTTGTTGTCCTAAAGTCGCGATCCTACCGTTAATAAACGTTATAAAAATAAAAAATTTTCTACCAAAATATAACATATAATAATTATAGTAGCTCGTAAATAAAATTGCAAGCAATGCTTAAGAGTGAATAACGTGTTTTTAATCTTGTCCGGCAAACCTTGTATTTTTTCTATATAAAATTTGTGCCAAGTAAATTAAAACTGTATGACAAAGACAAAACTCTATTTTTCTCATTGATTTAAATTCTCATTTCTTATAAACGCATAAATTCCATTCATCGGGAAATTATTAAATTCTGAAATTGAATTTTTGGTGCTATATTATAATATATATACATATCGTGCACAGTGTTACTCTTATTCTCTTCATCTGTTTCTCTTATTGAAACACAATTATGGCAGGAGGTGCTAAGATCAAAGATTCAGCATCAAAGTTACAAAAAAACCCGCCACGCCGCCGGTCTCTACTAGGACTGGTTCCAGTTCCAGTACATCATCAGCAGCAGCAAGCACTCCATTTAAACTTAAGCAACGGATAAATAAGCTCTCCGATGACATTCTAACCCGTCTCACAAAAACATCAATCACCGCCCAAACATTTGAGGAGCGGCTAAGTAAGCTCTCAGACGAAATCGTAAGTCGCCTAACTAAAGAAATGATGGATCTCCGAAACGATCTCTCAAAGCGCATTGATCTAATAGAACCACAAAATTGAATCTCATATAAAGGAAGTCGACAACTCGCTTTGTGATTTGCGAGAAAGAGTGAATAAAATTGAGTTAAGTTCTATTCCATCTGATGTGCTAAAGAGAGAAGTGGCTGAATTACAAATTAAATATGATGTTATAGAGAGGAAAGCTCTTGCAGGTGATGCTGTTCTCTTCGGTATTCCGCAATTGCCTGGAGAAAGTGTGAAGATGATCTTTGAGAAAATATGCACCACCATAAACTGTTCCATTCCACCTTTGAAAGCTGTTTTTTTTTAAGACGATACGACTACCGGAGAAAATGTTATAGTCCTTTTTGTGAAAGTATGCCTTTATTTTTTAGAACGATAAGTTAATATTACCGAACACCCTTTAAAATAATGGAACGTTCATGAAAATTCGTATAAATAGTCCATTTCTTATGATACCAAATATAAGAAGAGCCCATCTGTGGTAATAGACCAAGAGCCGTCAGCAAATTTTGGGAGTGGATTGATAACAAAAATATTAGTATGAGAGTTTGTAGGTGCATATATCGTGGTATCGAAAACAAAAGTCTTTGGCGGGGGGTGGAGATTTGAAAATAGCGATTTTCCAATTTTTTTGTGAGAGGTATTACCACTTCAATAAATTTAAAAATATATGTCATGATGCTCGGTAATTTTTCTTATGTCAAACAACTTAATCTTGGCAATCCGACCAATAGAACTGAAGATATAAGCTATTAAAGAGGAGCTTATCGGTTTTCTTCGTGGAGATTTATAAAACGCAAAAAATCAACAAAACAAAGTCTCAACAAAATTGATTAAGGCTGTCCGAAAAAGCTTATATCTTGAGTTCTTGTGGTCGGGTTACCAAGCTTACGATGTTTTGACGTAAGAAAAATTACAAAACATCATAGCATATATATTTATATACATATTACATATATTGAAGTGCTAATACCTCTCACAAAAAAATTGGAAAATCGCAGTTTTCAGACCCCCGCTAAGGGCTGTAAAAAAACCTGCCAGACTTTTGTTATGCCACGATTTATGCACCTACAAACCCTCATACTCATATTTTTTTTATCAATCTACTACCAAAATTTGCTGTCGGCTCTTAGACTAAGAGGTAAGAAGACGCTTTTTCGAGGAAGTGAAAAGTGTGGAGCTATACCATAACACTTCTGAAAAAATACTAACCCTCATGAAACTTGGTAAATGTTAAAAGTGAGAATCTAAACTATAAAAACTCAAAATATAATACTCCATGGTTTGACTGTGAAATTTAGTGCAAAAGATAAAAAATTACTGAGACTTTCTATACACAACCACCTACAAAAAAAAAAAACCGGATTCGATGCAAGATGAAAAATTACTTCTCACTTACTTACCTACTTCTTATTTCTCCTTTCCTAACGCCTCCTACTTGTGGTGGTTCCAGGTTGAGGTCTACCACAACTTTGAACGGCAAGGTATTTTAGTTCTCCATCGGGATTGGTATACTAAATTAGCCAAAAAATGGAACTTAATTATAGCATCATTAGATTTTTGTGGCGGTTCCAGCTTGACGGGTCTTAATAGGTGAAACTGAATACTTTAAATTTCCACAAAAATGTGGCACATAAAACAAATATGGCACATAAAACAATGAAGTGAAGCTTATGAAGCTTATGTAAGGATTCCTATTCGAAGACAAGATAATTTTTCAATAATAATTTCTCAATTGTGATGTAGTTGCTGAAAAATCATTAGAAAGTCTTATACTTGAAAGTCCATACATTTTCATAAGCATCTAAGTTTATTCTTTTATTTCCATGCTCTAATTTATTGTAAGTATGTATGATGTAAAATAAGATGAACATTAACTGCTTAAACTACGTTCGCTGTCTTATTATAGTTCTGATCTTAGCTGTTGATGGTTTTCCCACCATCAACATTTTCGAACGCACTGCATTTGAGAAATTCGCCTCTACACATGTAAAAGGACGCCTCAAAGTTCTATTCCCAGCACTTCTAGTCTTTCCAATTTCAAAATTGGGAGCTCTTTCCACCATCATGCTGCTCGGACGTTTAGCTACATATTCATTTACATGCGCATTGCTTCCTGTTTGAATGTTCAAATCTATTAAGTAATCACGGAGTTGAGACTTGAGTTGAGCATTTTCAGCTTCAAGGTGGGTTTTCTCTCTTTTCAAATTAGAAACGTCTAACCTAGCATTGTTTACACGACGCCAAAATTGTCCCATATTATTCCATACTAAAAGTGTTGCCTGGACAAAAATACAAAAACAATATTAAAAAGTTTTAAGTATGAAAATGAAATAAAATTTTAAGACCCCTTTCAGTTCTTTTGGTGGTGTATCATCGACAGTGTCTTCAAATAGAGTTCGTTTTGGAAGACCAAATGGTAGAACTTTTTCCCTTTCGGTTTCTAATCGGCGACATACAGCAGCAAGCTGTAATATCGATTCTCCTTTTTTGACGTGCTTTTCAAGAGCCTAGAAAAATAAAAGTTATAAGTAAAAGAAAATGTCTCATCAGGGAAAATATTAGCGTAGGTACATAAAATAAGATAGTAACGAAGACGAAGAAATTTAAATATTAAAATATTAAAGTAAGATAATATCTCAAAATAACTCAGTACAAACCTTCAAAGTGTTATGGCTTGCAACTCCCATAATTTTGAATTCTTTCTCATCAAGCTTCACTCTTTCATCGAACTCTTTCTTCATTTGAGCTGATCGTTCAGTCAAATCATTGCGAAGCTTTTGAAGAAATTCAACTTGTGATTCAGCTTCGTCTGATGCATTAGCAGCAGCGATTTTCAAGTTTGCAATTTGTTCAGTAGCTCGTTCAATTTCATAACATTGTTCACGAATTGTGCTGTTGCTCTGTTCATCGGTTTCTTTCAAATCCATATACTCGATGTAAAAACTTTCTGTATGTTTGACATAGTTTGTAAGGACTTCTTGGTATTTGTTCCAGAGATATTCTAATTTTTGTTCACGTTCTCTTGTGATATCTTCGAGTTGGAGGGTCATCTGAAAAAGAATTTGAAGGAAAATGAATAGGATTCTTCATTCATGTTTACTTTGCAGCACGCATGAGAGACAGGTTTTTAGAACAAGAACCCCCAATTTCACAGTGGAAGTTTAAACTCCACTTTTAGTTAAAACTCCAGATCACCAGTTCAAGGTTTAAAAGAAACTGTGAAATTGGGGGTAGGTAATAAAAAACAACAACATAGAAAAATATGATTTTTTTTTGTATGGGAATAATTTCACCAATTTTTATCAAAAAATCGTTTTCGATCAATCACATGAAAGGCTTAAGAAGCACCGTTTGCATTTTCGAAAAATAAAAAGTTGTGCTGTATTGCGCTAAACTTGTGCGTCCATGTGCCGTAAATACAAAGAAAAAATTTCGGAAATCTTACGGATGAATTTTTTTTGAATTTTTGTGTAATCTTAAATAGCAAAAATGTGCTGTATTGAGCTCATAAAATTATGCTAAGCGCCGAAGAGATAAAAAATTTAAATGTTTTCAATTTTTACGGCCAAAACTAAAATTTGCGAAGGGCGGTACATTTTTTTTTGAAATTCGAAAATGGCGGTGCTAACTTCACGCTTCGCAAAATCTAATTTTGGCTGTAAAAGTTGTAAGTATTCGTATTTTTTATATTACCTCTTCGGATAATGGCAGCACTTAGGCTAAGCGTGCATATGCAACTTTCAGTCACGAAACAGTATGGTTGCAAAAATGAATCCCAAGCTCTATGAGAGTGCGCGCACTTTCAAAAACTATTCAGTCACCGATTGGAGCAACTAAACAATGTGTTTTGGCACAAAGTAAACGATCACCCCAAATGAGTTGCTCTGCTTTTGTGGTAGATATTCATCGCAAATCCGAATTTTAAAAACTAATTTTT
The DNA here is from genome assembly GCA_949320155.1 of Melangyna quadrimaculata. NCBI lineage: Eukaryota > Metazoa > Arthropoda > Insecta > Diptera > Syrphidae > Melangyna > Melangyna quadrimaculata. The sequence goes on from OX439485.1 coordinate 69,203,315, forward strand.
CAACCGAGATGGCTTCATTCAAAAAATTATAACTTCGATTATAATGATCAGATCTTCAATGTTTAGGTCTGTAAATAAATAAATAACGGGCTACATTCTGTGTTAAAATTATTGGGAAGGGGCAACAAAATTCATACTAAAATGGTGTTAAAAGTCCCCATCAATTTGATTTTCCATTTCATTTTTCCATTAAACATTGGAAAAAGCCGATTTGGCCACGTTATGAGGCTTATAACTTAAGTTATATTTGTCGGATATTTAAAAACAAGAAAACAGAAACAAGAAAAAGTTAAAATGGCAGGCTACATTTGTGTAAGAATATTACCAAAGTAATGCAGAAAATCAAACTAAAAAGGTGATTTAGTGAAAAATCAATTCGATTTTTGGCATTATAAAATTTAAAAGTTGGTAAAAAAGCTGCTTATGTGCGCAGTCATCTGATAAACTAGTAATTAAACTATTTAATTTCGGTAAGAGTTTCATGTGCGCGCCTAGCCTTTCTGAGCATAATGCAGCACAAGTTTTATTTTCTCCAACATCCCAAAAAAAAACAAAATACGTTTGCAAAATTTGCAACTATGCGTTTTTTTTTTTTATTTACGGCGGCACAAGTTAAGCACAATACAGCACAACATTTTTTTTACGAAAATTCAAAATTGCAGTGCTAACTTCATGATAAAAAAAATTAAATCCCCATAAAAGGGACACCGTTAGTACGATTTTTTTTTTTTAAATACGGCACATGGCAGCACAAGTTGGGCACATCACAGCACAACATTCAATCCACAATGGCGGTGCTAACTTTACGAACATGAAGCGTCTTATTTTCTTTATCATAAAAAAGATTAAAATGAATGTAGTTAGGGCGTTAAGGCCATATTTTAGGTCAAACCTTGCACCTCATTCGGACGGGATGGGCTTTGGTACACTAATAGTCCACATTCTTAGTTTACTTTTAAGAAGTGTTGCCATGGTGGCAACATTTGCAGACCGGAGATATAAGGGTTGCCTTCTGACCATGTTTTAACACGAAATTTCACATAAATTAGCCTATAAATCGATAACCAGACATCGGTTGATGTCGTGGAATGTCTCGTTGGATTGAGAATACTTGAAGCCATATGAATATGTTCATTATTTGACCCCTTCCTCACCCTTGTAAGCGGGGGGAGCAAAATTCCCTCGGCGAATAAGGGTTTTTATTTGTTAGAAAATAATGGTTATAAAGCGAATACTCATAAAATTTTAAGATGAGCATCGACGTAGAATTTCATACTCTACAGCATATCCGAAGTATATTTTTATCCATGCATTAGTTTTTTGTATACTCACTTTCAAAATGGGGGGAGGGGAACGTGGGAGTATATCTCATATATCTATATATGGGAGTATATATTAAGTGAATTACTACTACCAGTAAACCCCTACCAAAACTGGTATGTTGATGAAAGTTGGTAGAAATGTTTTATTTCTTGTAAGAATCAAGACTCAAAAGGATCCATGTAAATATATTGGTTCGAGGGGTGTTTTTTTAGGCGGAATGAAAATAGGGGTTATAAAGCCAATATTTTATTTTTATGTAATCGGGATACAAATTTTCAATATGGTACATGATTTTAGAGTATTTTTTAACGCTTAATCCAATTTAAGTACAATAAAGACGATACAATCATTATTAAGAAAGTAATCGTCGCGTCGTTTTAATGGAAAAATTAATGTATTTTTTGAGTAGAGCAGATAAAACATTTTCCCTCAAAAACCACCTTTGCCAATAGATATTTGATTTATCGTTTTTTTTTTCTTGGTAACAATAAAAAACAAAACATTCCTACCAACCTTTATCAACGTACTAGTTCTAGGGGAAGTTTACGGGGCATAATTTTACACTTTTCTGTTTCACTCAACAAAAACACCCTTTAGCCCTAGATATTTTTATGGACTCTGTTGATTCTTATTTCTTACGAGAAATGAGACAAGTTTCATCACGATACCGTTGAAATTTGGTATTGTTATGCTCGTTTCACTGAAAATTTAGTCGTCATTTTATTAAAAGATTACAACTTTTTCTAGGGAAATTATATTGAAAATATTTTGATTGCATAAGATTGGGCATTAAAAATTACCCTTAGGTCATGTGCCATGTGCCATATATTATATACAAATATAAAGTGGTTTGATATACTCCTACTTTCCCCTCCCTCATTTTGAAAGCGATTATACAAAAAACTAATACATGGATAAAAATATACTTCGAATCTGCTGTAGAGCATGAAATTCTTCGTCGATGCTCATCTTAAAATTGTATGAATACTCACTTTATAACCATTATTTTCTGACGAATAAAAACCCTTATTTGCCGAGGGTATTTTTCTCCCCCCGCTTACAAGGGTGGGGGAGGGGTAAACAAAATTAACAAATTCCTATGGCTGAAGTATTCTAAATCCAACGAGATATTCCACGAAATAAACCAATAAAGTTAGCCTATAAATGGTTAATGGCTAATTTTTGTGGAATTTCGTGTTAAAACATGGTCCGAAGGCAACCCTTATATCCCCGGTCTGCCAGTGTTGCCACCGTAGCAACACTTCTTAAAAGTAAATTTAGGATGTGGACTATTAGTGTACCAAAGCTCATCCCGTCAGAATGAAGTGCAAGGTTGGCTCCCTTAACGCCCTAACTTTCGAATTTTTCTAGGTCGGTTTCTTTTAAATTTGTCTGCTTAGATTTTTTTTATAAAATTTCTTGAACCATCCGTTTAGATAGAAAATCTAATATTCAACAAAACTTTTATAGGTACTCAATTTCAGCTAAGTTTTCAAGTTATACTCGTACCAAAAATATTGAAAATTGACCAGTGTGACCATTCTATCAGAAGAAATACTTGTATATCAAAATATTTGCGAATTTCTAAAAGAAGGAGGGTACTCAATCTCATGTTATTCCTGAAATGCCAGATTTATTTTTGTCCAATACCTCTTTTAATCTACGAGAAGAAAATTAGAGCTTTAAGGATGATATTGTTACAATTTTGTTTGAATAAATTTCCTAGCATTGTTAAGGTGCCGTCAAACATTTGAAAGTACTTTCAGAGAGTCGTCAAACTAAGAAAGCGAACGAAAGCGTTTTTTGAAAGTGCTTTCTGAAAGTGATTAAGCAATCTTGAAAAAATGCAGCCATCTTGCACTTTTTGTTTGTGGCTATATCTCTGGAACTTGTTGCCCTTAAAAGACCATTCAAATGTCAAATGGACAGGCTTAGATTGACAAAATCAGGGAAGTAAATACAAATTAGTTACAGGTATTGCATGGCTATATTTTGAATTCGGAAAAAAATACCCATATCCCATAAATATATATTAAGAAGCTGAAATTTAGTGAACATGTTCAGAACAACATTAACAATAATTTGTAGTAATAAGTAACCAAAAAATCCCTGTTGGGATTAGACCACCATTTAAATAAAAAGTACCATCTAGTTGTTCTAGAAAGACCATGCAAGCGTAAAATGGACAGACTTTGACTTCAAAATAAGCGAAACATACACAAAATTAGAAACAGGTGTTTTATGACTACACTGTTTTGAATGAAACTACTAAAAAAGAGTAAATAATTGCAGCAATGCAAAATCGGAAAAAGTGCCCATGTCCAAGAAATATTTATTAAAAAGCTTAAATTATGTATGGACATGTTCAGAACAGTACCAAGCAATCCGCGTACACCAACGCGGATTGCTTGGGACTTTTAACAGTTGATTAAAGACACTGTTCTTATTTAAAAAACAATATTTGAATTTTGTACAAATTAAATGGTCCAAAAAATGCTTTCTTTCCATAAAATCGATGCTGGTGACCTCTAAATTTAATTTTAAAAATCTGAAAAAAAAAAATCTGGTACAGGTTTTAGGAACCAAAGAACACAATTCCATGAGAGCACCTAAAACAAACGAAAAAAAATATGGGTCCACCATAAAGGACACCAATGGGAAATTGGCAGTTTGGGTCACACCTATGGCTGGTCACGAGACGAGACTCTGCGAGACTTTTGTAGGTCTCGTCTCGGTCTCGTTAAAATTGAAAATTTTCAGTCTCGTCTCGGTCTCGTGACGGTCTCGTATAATTAAGTCTCGTCTCCGAAAAATACGATTTCCGGCCAACTTGTTGATTATTGGAACGAAATATTTTCGATTAAAGTTTGAATACGTGCAGAAGAAAATAAATATTTAACTGAAATTGGATTTTGTAATTTATTTAGACTCTGTAAATTTCGTTCCAAATATATAGTCTCGTCTCGGTCTCATCTCGGTTGCTTAAAAGCCAGTCTCATCTCATCTCTGGCTCCTCATGCGAGACCGAGACTTTTCTCGTCTCGTTGCCAGCCCTAGTTACACCCAGCCTCTGGTTTTGTTTTCCTTTTCTTCTCTTGAAACATTTTTTAAGTACCATCGTATTTACATATGTAGCAATCAAGCTGTGCTCAAATTAACAAATGACATATTAACAAGCCAATTTGTTTCTTAAATTATTGTTAAGAGGTAAAGGAGTTGACAGAATAATTGCTTTAGTTCGTATGATTTGTCTTTTCTATCACATAGCGTGGGTTAATGATTGACACTCTTCAAAACTAATTTGCAATTTATAACCTTTGAATCTTCTTCTATAAAAACGAACTCAAAATGCATAAAACTTTATTCATTTAAATATTTTCACAATGATTCCAATTCGCTACAGTGCATTTTTAATTTATCTTATTATTTGTGTATCCGTTTCAATTGGGTTAAAATGCCGTACGGACGAAGGTCCTTCCGATGAGGATATGAAGCGTATAACTCGATCATGTATGCGAAAGATCAGTGAAAATGGTGGCCGATACAATCAGAATCAGAGTGACGGCAGTTCGTATTCGTACAGACGTGATGACAACAACAACAACAACAACTGGGACTATGAGGAAAACAATCGAGATGATAGATTTCGCCAAGGCAATCGCGATCGCTTGCAAATGAGAGGACGCCCGGAGAGATCGGGAAATGATCGCAAATATGATTTCCCAATGAACAGTGATCGAAACGGCAACCAACAACGGTCGAGTGGCAACAGTAATAACAACAACAACAATAATCATAATCACCATAATAGAAATAATATGGGTAGCAGTAACAATAACAATAACAACAGCTCGTATGGAGATCGAAACTCTCGGGACATGCAGCGTGATCAAGATGGTGCCTGCGTGGTTCATTGTTTTTTTGAGGAACTAAATGTGGTAAGCTTTTAAAAAATGTTTTATAAAAATAAATTAATTTAATGTTGATTATATTCAAGCTTAACAATGATGACTATCCAGACAAACGCAAATTCACGTATATCCTTACCAAGGACATCCGGGACAGAGAACTAAGAGGATTCTACACCGACACCATCCAGGATTGTTTTCACTATGTCGAATCGCAAAGACGCAAGGACCAGTGTCAATTTTCAAGGGAAATTATTAATTGTATGACAGAGTATGCTAAATCGAATTGTGACGACTGGCAGGATCATACCCTGATATTCACGTGATAATGAATCTTAAATTTTTTAAACAATATCGGTTATGGAAGTATTAAAAATAAAAACTCGTTTCTTTAATTTAATTTTTTTTTGTTGTTACTTACCGAACTTCTCATTTCATCTAAACGTTGAAGATGATCATCGTGTTTTTCTTTCAAACTTGCTTCAGCTTTATCTTCCAAGCCATAGGCAACACATTCTAGTTCCTCTTGAGCTTTGTTGCGATTACGCTTGAAAGTTTGGAAGTCCAAATCGCATTTTTGTAGAATAATTAATTTATCTTTGGAATATTGATCTCGGAAGAATTGCATACGATAAGTTTGAGTTGCTAGAAACGCGAATGGATAATATTTTTAATGAAATAGTTTTTAATTGAAAATTAAAAAAAATAAACAAAAGAATCATTATTGGGTTTCAAATTCTTAGGTTTAAAATTTATTGGCAGAATTTCGTTTGAGCATACATATATATTTACCGTTATTTCGCATTTAAAAAAATATGATAGGAACATTTTCCTATTTTTTTAATATTTTTCTTGCATTATGTAATCCCAGTACATTTGCTTACTCAATGTTAATTTGTTACTTTTTAATGTTGAGTTTTTTGAGCGTTTTTTCCGGTTTTTGATTTAAAATTTCTCGAGAACCACTCGTATATGATTTTAAAAACAAATGCACACCGTAAAAACAGGTAACACCACACAGCATGTTTGAAAAAATGTAAATTCTTTCTGGCACTCAATTCAGTGTAGACTTTTGTTATCACAAACACTTAGGCCAAACTTTTATCAGTGAAGCTAGAAATTAAATGAAGTATTTTTTCCAAATTGCCAATAATTTAAGGAACCAAGTTGCTCACGCGTTTAAATACACTTTGCTGTGTAAATCAATTATTTTTTATCATCGCATTTGATAACAATCAGAAAGATAAGATGGGTCAATACTTTTCAAGAAGAAGGAAATAAATTTTGAAAAATGTAGGGGGGGCGGGATCGGACTCCTGTTACCAACCCTGGTTACGGCCTTGGTTGAGTTATTGATTATTTTTCAAAAGAAAAATATTTTGTCTATTCAAACTCAGGTAGGTATCTAAGGGGTGTCCGTTGTCCGATATTTTTTTCAGATATTGAAAATGGGTATCGCGGATCTTGTATAGATACCCAGACAACTATTTTTAGTTATGGGACATTTTTCAAAATGATACCGACTTTTAGGTAAAAAAGACATTATTGTTTTCAAAATCAAAAAATGATCAAGAAATTCACGTTTCAAACGTAGTTGTACCCAATTAAAATGATTTGTTAGCGATGAGTTATCTTGGGATTCAACCATACCCCGAGAACTAAATAAAACATGGGAAGAACTAAGAATTAACCTTAGAAAATTGAAGGATATAGAAATACCTCGGTGGATTAATTTCGAAAATTCATCTATAATTCAACTTCAAGGATTTTGTGATGCCTCAGAGAAGGCATATAGGCTGCAGTCTTATACGCAAGGGTTGTCAAGGACGGAAAAGAGGCCATTCATCTGAAAGCCTCAAAAACCAGAGTTGCTCCAATCAAAAGCGTAACATTACCTAGACTCGAACTCTGTGCAGCTCTACTGCTTGCATCAAATATAAAGGGCTATGCAGCTTGAAAACAAAGAGTTATTTGCTTGGTCTGATTCATTAATCCCGTTAGGATGGGTAATAGGAAGCCCAGCTACAAGAACTACCTTCGTCGCTCAGTCGAATCACAGAAGTTCAGTCTCTCATTAGAACAACTGTTTGGCATCATGTTAGAAGCAAGGAAAATCCAGCTAACATCCGGCTCGAAGGACCATGTTCTCAGCTAAAGTCGTTAGCACAAGAATAATTAAAGATTTTAACGGTTGACTCAAATCACGTTTAATTATAGAAAACTTGAATATTTTATTTGGCTGAAGTTATAGCTATTTCACGAGTGCCAACCCGATCAGCAGACTTTTTTTTTGTGGTGCTGAGTCTTTATGTTCATTTTTATTTGAAAAACTTTGCCCGTCAGGGTCAGGGATTGAACTTAAGACACCAACTGTGACTGGAATTCGGGAGCCGACGACGGCCTACCCATCGCGCTACTGAAGCCACATACCAAGCTCCATCTCAGTGCAGGTTTTATTGCTTATCAAATGCATTTGAACGACTAGCATTTTTATAAGAGTACTCAAGCATGCTGTTGTCTCATTCGCTTTCTTTCTTTTTTCTCCGTACCCGATTCGTATGTCAATAATTCGTTGGTCATATAAGGGGGGAGAGTAGTGAAAGGTTTGAAGCTGATCAAGGGTTTAATTTGTAAATCCGAATTCCTGTCACAGGCACAGAAGATGATGCGATGCCGCAGTCAAAAGTTACAGCCATTTTGGTATTTGTAGATATTAAATTTAATATCAATTTAGTATATTTTATTTACTCCGGAGTCCGGAGTTTTCATTTTAGCGCAAGCAAAATGGCTGTAACTTCAATCTTTAATAATATATCTAAATCTTTTTGTTTTAGTGTTTTAAAATTCTTATTTCTTAAGTAATTCACTTTAGTTTATCCGAGAACGACAAAAAAAAAAACTAAAAATAAAACGACATAACCTTGAAAACATCGCCCGCACCGAAAAAAATTATGTGTGAGCAAAAGATAATTTAATTGCCTACAAGCTTGGTTTTACAATTTTTCCTCTAAGATCAATAGTTTCGATGATATAGATCAATTCGCGTTTTCCAAAATGGTGGATTTCCCCAGGGGGACGCATGCGGTTTTAAAAACTGGACATAAGCTTTTCTAATAGCCCTCAATCCAATTAAATTATAAAGTCCAACATGTGGCCTTCCAAATAAAACTTTGGACCTCATATCCTAGGACTTAACTCTGTGTGAACAGTTGGAATTTTCACTGCACTTATGTTTATCATTATGCTTGACTGTAATAAGGTACCCTGGCTCCTGGCACAACAAAATAATAAATAAACCCATTAATCTCGATTTTTATGGAACCTTTGTTTGTTACGTTTTGCACGCGATTCTAGATTTTTGTAGTTCGAGATTATGCTTTTTAGATTTTTATTTTCAAGAATTTTACAATTCTAGATTTTTTCGAGATTTTTATTTTCGGGTTACATATTTGCTTTCTGGATTATTGGACTGTGAACCCTTAGCACTTCATATAATGGGATATTCGCAAAAAAGTATGCCATATAAAGGTTATAGTTTTTCAATGTCATCAATAATTTTTTGCACCTTATTTATTGGATATTCGCCAAAAAAAAAGTGTTACATTTGAAAGACCACCGACTCGTGCAAAAAGCCCAGCTGGTTTCAGTAATTGGTCAATTAAATTTTGTTCAAGGTCAAAATTATTTTTAGCTGTTAGGTTTTTTTTCGAATATCCCATTCGAAAAAAATCCACACCATTTAAAAGTTATCCAAATCCACATAAAAGGACAACTAATTTCAGTAATCGGTCAGCCTTAGTTTTTTTAATGAATGTTTAAAGTTCAAGGTCGTAGACTCTTATACTGTAACCTTGAAAAATACTTTAAAAATTCAATAAAAAAACCTATGGCTTACCAATTCCTGAAACTAGCTGACCTTTTATCACAAGTCGGTGGTCTTTTAAATGGAACACCTTTTTCGAATATCCAATAAATGAGGTGCTAAAAGTCTAATACGACCTTAAAAAAAAAACTTTAAAAATGTATTAAAAAAACTATGGCTGACCAATTACTGAAATTAGTTGACCTTTATGTCGATTAGGTTAACTTTTAAATGGTGTGGGTTTTTCGAATATCCCATAAATGAGGTTATAAAAATAGTTTTGACCTTGAACAAAATTTTAAAAATTCATAAAAAAAACCTAGGGCTGACCAATTATAGTCTAGGAGGCACTTGAATGTCACCTCAGTTCGAGGGTGGTTTCTTATGTTTTCGGGGTTGGGGAATCCGAACCCGGTGTTAGTTTTTGCAAAATCCGGTACGAAGTCATTGTTATTAATGAATTTTGATGCATTTTTGTAATGCAATAAAAGTTATTAATGTTAGGAAATAATGTTCCGAGTAAATATTGTTCCTTATTTTCTAACAAAGAAATTTGTTTTTTATTCATGTAAATCGGTTGATAATTGCCCAAGATATTGCCAATTGTTTCTTAGTAGGGAGGGCGCGCGAGACGGAAGAACGTGTTTTTTTAGGTAAATGGGCAGAGTTATCGTGAAAATTGTCATAAAAGAAATTATTCTCTATATTCTTGCAAACATTTTCGTTTATATTTTGTCTCAGTTGAATAATTAGATTCGGAGATATACACAGAGACGGTGACTTAGGATAAGATTTTTCACATTCACATGGTTAAAGAAGACCAATTTAGTCAAATTTCGGCACGATAAAGCATAACAAGTATTTTTAATTTATACTCCTGATTTTAGCTAATAAAAGCGTTTTTCAATTTTTTTTGTATAGCGTCTAGTTGTAAAGATATACATTTTTTTAAGGCATGACAGATTTATTCCACATTCCCATTTTTTTAATATAATAACAGTTTGTGGATGTCCTAGATCCATGTGGTTTTCAGTGTTTGACTAAAAATTAATAAGAGCATACTCTCAAACTGAGGTTACATTCAAGTGCCGACGGGAAGAGGGTACAGCTCCTAGACTATAACTGAAACTAGCGGACCTTTTATCACTAGTCGGGTGCCTTTTGAATGGTATACTTTTTTTTTTGCGTATATCCCATAAATGAGGCACCAAAAATAGTTGGTAATCTTAAAAAAATTTAACCATTGATTAAAAATTTTCTATTGCTGACCAATTTCTGAAAGTAGTTGTGACCTTTTTTGATCATTTATTGACCTTTTATGGCATATTTTTTTCGAATGTCCCATATATGAGGTGCTGAAGGTTCAGAGCCAGATTATTAGTTTCTAGATGTCGATATCGTGGTAAACACATTTCATCTATAACTTTTAAAGTTTTCAATACAATTATACAAATTTTCCATACAATTTATATAAAGACACTTTTTATCTTCCAATCCAATAAAACAAGTTACTTACTTACTTACTTTTGATCGCGCTCACGGCCCAGGATGGGCTTCGGCCTCAACTAACAAGCCCCTCCAGCCAGCTCTGTCCCTAGCTAGCCGCTTCTAGTTGCGCACACCGAGTGCTTTGATGTCTTCATCATTCGAAGACTCGTCGGGCAGGTGCGTTGCTGTCCATACGCTCCACGTGCCCCAGCCATCTCAGCCGCTGTATTTTCAGCTTTTCGACTAGGTCAATGTCGCTGTATAGCCCGTATAGCTCGTCGTTGAATCTTCTCCTCCATACTCCTTCGATACACACCGGACCGAAAATCACACGAAGAATCTTCCTCTCAAAGCACCCTAGCAGATTTTTATCCGAATCTTTCAGTGTCCATGCTTCTGACCCATAAAGCAGGACCGGGATGATTAGGGTTTTGTATAAAGTCTCCTTGGTTCTCTGAGAGAGGGCCTTACTACTTAAATGCCTTCTTAGACCGAAGAAACAGCGGTTGGCAAGAGTAATTCTTCGCTTGATCTCTGCACTGATGTCATTCTGCGATGTAATAGTGGAGCCCAGGTAGACAAACTCCTTGACAACTTCGAAGTTATATCTGTCCATCGTGATATTTTGCCCGAGTCGACGATGTTGAGATTCCTCTCTCGATGACAGCATATACTTCGTCTTGTCCTCATTAACCGCCAATCCCATTCTAGCCGCCTCCGATTCAATGCTCGCAAATGCCCCTGCCACAGCTCGCTTCGTTCTGCCGACAATGTCTATGTCATCTGCATACGCAAGCAATTGAACGGACTTTTGATAGATGGTACCGCTGGTGTTGACATGTGCGTTGCGTACAATGGCTTCAAGAACGATGTTGAATAGGTTGCATGATAACGCGTCGCCTTGCCTCAATCCTTTCTCAATATAAAAGGAATCGGGCTGCCATCTATGCTTTATTATTTAATTTATAACAAAGAAATTCATTTTACAAAAATCATTAATTGAATTCTTAAAATGCAAAATCTAGAATCAAAAGTAATTATATCTCGGATATGAGAATTACGAAATTCAAAATCTTAAATGTGAAAATCTGGAAAATATCAAGATTTTTTAAGTCAGAGTTTATGTCAAGTACAAGTTACAATTACGAAAAGACGAATTATTTCAAGAAAAATACCATTACCTAAAGGGCTATTAAAGATCATTCAACTTTTGCGGTGAAATGTTCCTGGAAAACTTCCCTTCCCAAAATCGCCAGTCCAAATTGTCCACAATCATCACCTTAAAAGATGGACAAATTGTATGGCGAAAACCCCAGAATTAAAAAGAACGAAATGCTTACTAATGAGTTAACCATACTAAGCATATGACATGACGTCTTTTGGTGACGTCATGTCATGTCATGGCAACGCCGAAATTCAGGGGGTATTAGGAGCTTTGAAACATTTTGAAAAACATGTGCTCATTTAGTTCAACAAAACGGCTTTTTTTTATTATATTGTTCTTATTTAATTTTTATTTACTAGCTGACCGCAGGTAACTTCGTTCCTTCCAAATTCGTTTATGTTATGAAAATAATAATTACATATTCCAAATTTTTAACAAAATTTATGAAGATGCCGAAAGTGTTGTCCTTAACATTTTTTTTTTCAACTTTACTCTACCTACACTTGGCTGTGGATATTTCTTTCTTATTTAATTATTTTACCCAACAATTAAATATTTTAGAGGCCAAACACTTCACAATAAGAATCTGTACTAACCTATTCTGGTTTTTTAAACAAATTTAAAAAGTGTATTATTTTTTCTTTTTGATTCACTTACAAATCATTTTTCCAATAATTTCCATTTGCGATTGTTGAAGCGTTGCATTCATATCCTCTGCAATATCCAATTCATTCAATAGTTGATGAATAATTCGATCCTTTCGCTCCAAAGCAATTCTAAAGAATTTTTCCACTTCAACCATTTCGTTTTTTAAATCTTGACATTTAATTTGCCGCAGAATTGAACGCCATTCTTGATTTATTTTCGCTAAATTCAACCGGGAGAATGCATCTTCACGTTTCAGTTTATTCTAAAAAAATATTATTCTCATATTAAACTAAATTAATAAAAATTTGTCCCAAGAGAAGAATATTACCTTCATATAAAGTGATATTAAATGTTGTTTGCGACGACGAGCCTCTTCTTCAATATCTGCCCGGAGTTGCAAATATCTGGCTCGTTCTTCTTCTGACATTTTTGCAAGTTTATTTTTCGATTTGCCCTTTTTACCCATTTTGATGCTGTTTTTTTTTTTCTTGTTAACAAAAACTCTTTTTAATTAATTTTTAGGGACAAAAATATAAATGCAACTTCGTGTTCGTGATGTCGTCAAATTATTACTGAATGTATTTCAACTCTATGCAGCATAATGTTTGAATGTAGAATAGTTGTTGTTATTTTGAGCAGGTAAACAAAAATATTCACATCAGAAACCTTGGTGTTGTCATAGAATCAAAAACATTGTTTGTTGCAGAAGTTGTATAGGAAAAAAAGATAGCGAGTCTGGGAGCAGTGTTACCGTAGGTTTAGTTTTTAATGAGTCTCAGAGGCTAAATAAATGAGTCATTTTGAAAATAAACGAGTCCCATTAAAATAGTCTTAGCCTTATGATGCAAAAATCTTTCTGAGTTGACAGCAAAACTTTCGCATAGTCTGACGACCCGAAAAGTACATTCTTGAAATCATTTTCTCATAGTGATTTGCTTCTTGAAAACGCTTACACAAAAAAAAACTTTCACTTTGTGACTAGTTCCTGAAAGCAATTTTTTAAAAATAGCAAATCAGTTTCAGAAAACGCTTTCTGCTTTCAGAAACTGTTTGTGAAAGTTTTTCGATTTCTAGAAATCGAATGCATATTTTTTTCACCCGAATTGCTCTTCTATGAGCTGCATTTTGTGTGATCGTTCATTTTCCCGCACCTCAGTTGAACGGGTAACGTTTGCCGCCGATTTTCAAAGTACTTCTACTATACTATTTTTCAAAATCGACATATTTTTCTCTTTAAACGCAATTTTTGGCGTCGGAGTCTATTATGCTCAACCGTACGGAGTCTACAGGGTGTCCCTTAATTCGTCAATAGTATTTAAGGGCATGATTGTTGGGTGTATTTAAAGAAAAAAAAAATTTACAGTAAGGGGCTATCTCCAATGTTGATATCATTTATCGGGGATTTAAGAAAAATCTTATTTTGGTATGCCCAGACCCATGCTAACGGTAATTGCGCTGTTCTGCCTGTGCGGGCATATTTAAATGCCAGATATCCAGGCAGATGGATAGGACGTCTGGGACCAATTTTATGGCCACCCCGTTCACCAGACCTAAATCCACTTGATTTTTTTTATTGGGGATGCATTAAGGAAATCGTATACAGCAAGCCGATCAGGTCTTTAGAGGAGCTAAGAAATCGTGTGGAGGCAGCTGCATTACAAATTTCTGAGCAAAACCTTGCACGTTCACTAAGACGTTCATTTATTCGGAGGTGCAGAACCTGTATAAGAGTGGGTGGAAAACAGTTTGAGCATTTGCTTTAAATAAAAAAAAAATTATCTATTTTTGTTTTTTTTTTTTTTCTAACTAAGTGATCATGTGATTAAAAGCTGGCTCAAAAACTTTTTGTTTAGAGAAAATAACAAATAAAAAATAGCAACCAACAAAATATTTGATGGGTTTGTTAAAGCCCAATAGAACAGGTAAAATTCAAAACAAGCTCGAAAATGTAACCGTTTTTTGCACTTTTTTGACATTTTTATCAATAATGCATTCGGCCCTAGAAGTTGAAAGCTTGGATTTATCATTAGGACAACATCGTAGAAACAGCCAATAAATCAAAAATCTGCTATGTTCAACGCTTGGTATTATTTTCACGTTTACTGTGCTAATTTTGAAAACTTTTGTTTTTGCTAAATTTACTCTAGTATTGCAGATTTTTACCAATAACTTGCTATTGACTCTAGATATAATAATAAGTAATACCATTTTGAAATCTGCATTTAACGCGCATATTTTTAAAATAGTTGGCCACTCAGGTATTCATGCATTTTTTTTATACCAGCTATGATTTAACTTTTTCAAAAATTATTTGTTTTCACATTTTGCATTGAAATTCAATGTTAAATAATTTTTTTCTCTAAGAAGTGCAACAGTTATAATAATTTTCTTCTACTTATGTGTTGTCACAAGTAATTTAAAATATTCCTGCAAAAAAAAAAAATGATGGAACTCATTCACTTGTAGTCGTGGTATTCAAAAATGTAAAGTAAGAAAAAAAATAATGCACTGAACAAAAAAATGCATATAACTTTTCTTGTGGTTGGGATAGAACTTTTTTTTATCAGTTTTCAGGACGGTCATAAAGTCTACTATGCGGCATTTCAGGGTTATCAATTACTTACGGGACACCCTGTATACATATATTTGGACCGAAACACAGATAAAAATACTTAAATAGAGAGCAACCAAATTTGAATAGTGTAAGAATTTGATTTAACTTGCCAAGAGGCAAGAGTGTAACGTGAATCCGAGGCAAGCACAAAATGTATTTGTGTTTGCTTTTTTTTAATATTAGCACGCGCTAAAGGGGTTATTTGACTACGCTTAAAGTGATGTTCACAGCATGAGCGATTAGGTAGGTTCGAGGGGATTAAAAAGGAGATACTGATGCTCATTGGTTTTGAATGTCTGAAGATCACAATGGGAGGGGAAAATGGAGCTGGGTAGAGCATTCCATATTCGAGTAGTGGGGCTCAAGAAAGAATATCTGTACTTAACAGAACGACTGAAGTTGGGCTCAAGGGTAAACTGATGAGCCTTCCTAAAAGGGCAAGTATTGCGGTTGAATTGTTTAAGGGGCGGGGGTGAACTGACTATTTCACTTGAACACTGTTTCTAAAAATAGCGATAGAACATTGACAGACAAGTGACATTGGGGCGGTGTTGCAAGGACCCAGCGCAATAGCTCACTCACAATATTAATCAATGAATTAAGTGTGAAAGGCGTTTAACAAATGGAGCATTCATTAGATCTTAACAAAACGATGAAATCAGAATTTTAAAAATAGAATATCATATAAATAGAGAAAAATACTAAGAACAATCATCATTCACTTAAATCAATTCAAATACTGCGAATTATCTAAAACAGAAGAATGGTTGGTCGAATTTATTATTTTTTAAAATAAAATTAATTGATGGGAAGGTCCCTAAAAATAAATCTTCATTAATCTATTTATTTTTCCAGAAATACCTTATGGTCCTCTTCGCTGTTATTGCTACAGCTGCATCAGCTGCAGTTTCAACTGAATACCTTCCTCCAGTTCAGGTGTTATTCCTTCAAACGAATACTTGCCCCCAGTAGCTGCTCCAGTTGCTATTGCTTCTGAGGAACCCACCATTCTAGCTGATGATGGTTACCGTTACAAGACCGTCAAGCGTTTCCGTTTGAGGCATCGTCGTGATGTCAACGAGCTCCCGTCCAACGAATACTTGCCTCCAGTTCAAGCAGCTCAACTTGCTCTTCCAGAACCCCAGCCCGAGATCCAAACCGTCTTGGCTGATGATGGATACCGTTACAAGACCGTCAAGCGTTTCCGTTTGAGGCATCGTCGTGATGGCAACGAGCTCCTATCCAACGACTACTTGCCTCCAGTTGAAGCAGCTAAACTTGCTCTTCCAGAACCCCAGCCAGAGATCCAAACCGTTTTGGCTGATGATGGTTACCGTTACAAGACCGTCAAGCGTTTCCGTTTGAGACGTCATTAGAAAAAGTGACTTTGTGATATTTTTAAATCGAGTTTACAATGAATAAAAAAATAGGTATAAACAATTTTTCTGTATTTTTTGTTTTTAAATTGGAGTCATTTTAATTTTATTTAGGGAAAACTAACTCGCATTAAACCAGCTTGTTTAGTTCTAATATTGGCTTGAGTACGTCTCCAATACAATGTTATTTTTGGTGATATATAAGTTTCGTCCCATTTTGTGCCTACTTTTTCTTCCCTAATCTTCTTCGTTGACTTTCTTAACCGCTTGCAATATTTCATCAAGGTTTGCAGCTTTGTTGAAAGGAAGATGGTCATTTGTTCATTTTATTACTAGAAATCCAAGTTTACATCCTGGGAACTTCAATTAATCCTGCATTTTTTGAGCAATTTTTTTAAACAGCCCATCTCGAAAAATTCAAGTTTCTGTCAAGGCCCTAGTTAGTTTTTAGTAGGGAAAATCTAGACGGGGAAATCTTGTCAGATACATGACAAGCTCTTGCTGGATTTCAGTACCAACAATTTGGACGAGGAAGCTTTTCAAACACTCCTGAGGCCCTCCCTAGTAAAAAATTGTTGGACATGTTTTGGTACCCCATCAGGAATGTCTATTGTGGATACCAAAAACAAACATTTTATAACCTTTGTCTTTTTTTCATATCACACTTTTTATTGTGAGTGTAAGACATCTGTTTATTATTGGGTTGTATAATGAGGAAAAAGTCAGATCCAAAACAGAACAGAACAGCACAGATTTATGAGAAACGTCAGACAAATTAGAACAGAAACCCTGTTCTTAGTGGTTTTACCTAAAAAGCAAGTACACAAAATCCTATTCTTTTTTGTATGTAAAGGGTTTTCCTAAGAGGTGTTATTTTGAATAGCCCGTTATTTCGGTAGTTGGCACTTTTTAAGCTGTAATTTTTGTCATTTGACAAGAAGAAACTACGCCATTAATAAAAATCCATGAAATCCGCGTTTTCCAAAATGGCGGATTTCCCCAGGGGGATGGCATCCCGAAAAACTGGGCATAAGCTTTCCTAATAGCTCTCTTTCAGGTATAAAAAGCCGTCAGCCGTCCTATATTTCGTTCCATAAAACGATTGTTTTTTTGTTAATTTTCCTGTACTATTTATATAGTAAAAATTTTATTTCACAAAATTTTTTTAAGCTTCAAAATTAATATTCCAAAAAAAATAATTTTTCAGAAAAACACCCTTGAAAAACTTTGAAGAAGAAGAAAGTTAAAAAAAAAAATTATAATTTGACCTAACAAGTGCTGCCGTTGTTCTTAAATAATTAAATTAATATTTGTTAAGTCTTTTTTTTTACAAATTCCTGCTTAAACGGAAGGAAACCCCTACACCCTCTTTTTTTCTTATCCAATCCAATAAAAAGATAGAATTTTTTTTGTTATAAATGTTTGTCTGTACAAAATGAAGCCGATCAAGATCTCAAGGCCGTTCAAAATATCAAGACTGTTCAAGATTTCAAGACAGTTCAAGATCTCAAGACCGTTCAGGATCTGAAGACCGTTCAGGATCTCAAGGCCGTTCAAGACCTCAAGGCCGCTCAGGATCTAAAGGCTGATCAAGATATCAAGGCCGTTCAAAATATCAACACCATTCAAGATCAAAAGACCGTTCAGGATCTCAAGACTGTACAGGATCTCAAGGCCTTGAGATCTTGAACACGTATCGCACGCGTAACGCAAGCGTAACGCACGCGGAACGCATGTGTAACGCATGCATTCAAGATCTGAAGGTCGTTCAAAATATCAAGACTGTTTAAGATCTCAAAACCGTTCAGGATCCCAAGACCGTTCAGGATCTCAAGGCCGATCAAGATCTCAAGGCCGCTCAGGATCTCAAGGCTGATCAAGATCTCAAGGCCGTTCAAAATATCAACACCATTCAAGATCTCAAGACCGTCCAGGATCTCAAGACCGTACAGGATCTCAAGGCCTTGAGAGCAAACGTGTGCGTGCACGCAAACGTATGCGTGCACGCAAAGGTATGTGTGCACGCAAACGTATGCAACGGTCTTGAGATCTTGAATAGTCTTGCTATTTTGAACGGCCTTGAGATCTTGAACGGCCTTGAGATCCTGAACGGCCTTGAGATCTTGAACGGTCTTTAGATCTTGAATGGTGTTGATATTTTGATCGGCCTTGAGATCCTGAGCGGCCTTGAGATCTCGAACAGTCGTGAGATCTTGAACGGTCTTCAGATCCTGAACGGTCTTGAGATCTCGAACAGTCTTGATATCTTGAACGGCCTTGAGATCCTGAACGGCCTTGAGATCTTGAATGGTGTTGATATTTTGAACGGCCTTGAGATCTTGATCGGCCTTGAGATCCTGAGTGGCCTTGAGATTTTGAACGGCCTTGAGCTCCTGAACGTTCTTGAGATCTTGAAAAGTATTGATATTTTGAACGGCCTTGATATCTTGATCGGCCTTGAGATCCTGAGCGGCCTTGAGATCTTGAACGGCCTTGAGATCCTGAACGGTCTTGAGATCTTGAACGGTCTTGCGATCTTGCACGGTCTTGAGATCTTGAAAAGTCTTGATATTTTGAACGGCCTTGAGATCTTGATCGGCCTTGAGATCCTGAGCGGCCTTGAGATCTTGAACGGCCTTGAGCTCCTGAATGTTCTTGAGATCCTGAACGGTCTTGAGATCTTGAACGGCCTTGAGCTCCTGAACGTTCTTGAGATCTTGAAAAGTATTGATATTTTGAACGGCCTTGAAATCTTGATCGGCCTTGAGATCCTGAACGGCCTTGAGATCTTGAACGGCCTTGAGATCCTGAACGGTCTTGAGATCTTGAACGGTCTTGAGATCTTGCACGGTCTTGAGATCTTGAAAAGTCTTGATATTTTGAACGGCCTTGAAATCTTGAACGGCCTTGAGATCCTGAACGTTCTTGAGATCCTAAACGGTGTGCGTGCACGCAAACGTATGCGTGCACGCAACCGTATGCGTGCACGCAAAGGTATGCGTACACGCAAACGTGTGCGTGCACGCAAAGGTATGCGTGCACGCAAACGTATGCGTGCACGCAAATGTATGCGTGCACGCAAACGTATGCGTGCACGCAAACGTATGCGTGCACGCAAAGGTATGCGTGCACGCAAACGTATGCGTGCACGCAAAGGTATGCGTGCACGCAAACGGATGCGTGCACGCAAACGTGTGCGTGCACGCAAACGTATGCGTGCACGCAAAGGTATGCGTGCACGCAAAGGTATGCGTGCACGCAAAGGTATGCGTGCACGCAAAGGTATGCGTGCACGCAAAGGTATGCGTGCACGCAAAGGTACGCGTGCACGCAAAGGTTTGCGTGCACGCAAAGGTATTGGTGCACGCAAACGTATGCGTGCACGCAAAGGTATGCGTGCACGCAAACGTGTGCGTGCACGCAAACGTATGCGTGCACGCAAACGTATGCGTGTACGCAAAGGTATGCGTGCACGCAAACGTGTGCGTGCACGCAAACGTATGCGTGCACGTGAAGGTATGCGTGCACGCAAAGGTATGCGTGCACGCAAACGTGTGCGTGCACGCAAAGGTATGCGTGCACGCAAAGGTATGCGTGCACGCAAAGGTATGCGTGCACGCAAAGGTATGCGTGCACGCAAAGGTATGCGTGCACGCAAAGGTATGCGTGCACGCAAAGGTATGCGTGCACGCAAAGGTATGCGTGCACGCAAAGGTATGCGTGCACGCAAAGGTATGCGTGCACGCAAAGGTATGCGTGCACGCAAACGTGTGCGTGCACGCAAACGTATGCGTGCACGCAAACGTATGCGTGCACGCAAACGTATGCGTGCACGCAAAGGTATGCGTGCACGCAAACGTATGCGTGCACGCAAAGGTATGCGCGCACGCAAACGGATGCGTGCACGCAAACGTGTGCGTGCACGCAAACGGATGCTTGCACGCAAACGTGTGCGTGCACGCAAACGTATGCGTGCACGCAAAGGTATGCGTGTACGCAAACGTATGCGTGCACGCAAAGGTATGCGTGCACGCAAAGGTATGCGTGCACGCAAAGGTATGCGTGCCCGCAAAGGTATGCGTGCACGCAAAGGTATTGGTGCACGCAAACGTATGCGTGCACGCAAAGGTATGTGTGCACGCAAACGTGGGCGTGCACGCAAACTTATGCGTGCACGCAAACGTATGCGTGCACGCAAACGTGTGCGTACACGCAAACGTATGCGTGCACGCAAAGGTATGCGTGCACGCAAAGGTATGCGTGCACGCAAACGTATGCATGCACGCAAACGTATGCGTGCACGCAAACGTATGCGTGAACGCAAAGGTATGCGTGCACGCAAACGTATGCGTGCACGCAAACGTATGCGTGCACGCAAACGTATGCGTGCACGCAAACGTATGGGTGCACGCAAACGTATGCGTGCACGCAAACGTGTTCGTGCACGCAAAGGTATGCGTGCACGCAAACGTATGCGTGCACGCAAACGTATGCGTGCACGCAAACGTATGCGTGCACGCAAAGGTATGCGTGCACGCAAAGGTATGCGTGCACGCAAAGGTATGCGTGCACGCTAAAGTATGCGTGCACGCAAAGGTATGCGTGCACGCAAACGTATGCGTGCACGCAAAGGTATGCGTACACGCAAAGGTATGCGTGCACGCAAACGTATGCGTGCACGCAAACGTGTGCGTGCACGCAAAGGTATGCGTGCACGCAAACGTATGCGTGCACGCAAACGTATGCGTGCTCGCAAAGGTATGCGTGCACGCAAACGTATGAGTGCACGCAAACGTGTGCGTGCACGCAAACGTATGCGTGCACGCAAAGGTATGCGTGCACGCAAAGGTATGCGTGCACGCAAACGTGTGCGTGCACGCAAACGTATGCGTGCACGCAAAGGTATGCGTGCACGCAAAGGTATGCGTGCACGCAAACGTATGCGTGCACGCAAACGTGTGCGTGCATGCAAACGTATGCGTGCACGCAAAGGTATGCGTGCACGCAAACGTGTGCGTGCACGCAAACGTATGCGTGCACGCAAACGTATGCGTGCACGCAAACGTATGCGTGCACGCAAAGGTATGCGTGCACGCAAAGGTATGCGTGCACGCAAAGGTATGCGTGCACGCAAAAGTATGCGTGCACGCAAAGGTATGCGTGCACGCAAACGTATGCAAAGGTATGCGTGCACGCAAACGTATGCATGCACGCAAACGTATGCGTGCACGCAAACGTATGCGTGCACGCAAAGGTATGCGAGCACGCAAACGTATGCGTGCACGCATACGTTTGCGTGCACCCATACGTTTGCGTGCACGCATACGTTTGCGTGCACGCATACGTTTGCGTGCACGCATACCTTTGCGTGCACGCATACGTTTGCGTGCACGCATACGTTTGCGTGCACGCATACATTTGCGTGCACGCACACGTTTGCATGCACGCATACCTTTGCGTGCACGCATACGTTTGCGTGCACGCATACGTTTGCGTGCAAGCATACCTTTGCGTGCACGCATACCTTTGCGTGCACGCATACGTTTGCGTGCACGCACACGTTTGCGTGCACTCATACGTTTGCGTGCACGCATACCTTTGCGAGCACGCATACGTTTGCGTGCACGCATACGTTTGCGTGCACGCAAACGTATGCGTGCACGCAAAGGTATGCGAGCACGCAAAGGTATGCGTGCACGCAAAGGTATGCGTGCACGCAAACGTATGCGTGCACGCAAAGGTATGCGTGCACGCAAAGGTATGCGTGCACGCAAACGTATGCATGCACGTTTGCGTGCACGCAAAGGTATGCGTGCACGCAAACGTATGCGTGCACGCAAACGTGTGCGTGCACGCAAAGGTATGCGTGCACGCTAAGGTATGCGTGCAAGCAAACGTGTGCGTGCACGCCAAGGTATGCGTGCACGCAAACGTGTGCGTGCACGCAAACGTATGCGTGCACGCATACCTTTGCGTGCACGCACACGTTTGCGTGCACGCATACGTTTGCGTGCACGCACACGTTTGCTTGCACGCATACCTTAGCGTGCACGCATACCTTTGCGTGCACGCACACGTTTGCGTGCACGCATACGTTTGCGTGCACGCATACGTTTGCGTGCACGCAAACGTGCATGCAAAGGTATGCGTGCACGCAAACGTCTGCGTGCACGCAAAGGTATGCGTGCACGCAAAGGTATGCGTGCACGCAAAGGTATGCGTGCACGCAAACGTCTGCGTGCACGCAAAGGTATGCGTGCACGCAAAGGTATGCGTGCACGCAAAGGTATGCGTGCACGCAAACGTCTGCGCATACCTTTGCGTGCACGCATACCTTTGCGTGCACGCATACGTTTGCGTGCACGCACACGTTTGCGTGCACGCATACCTTTGCGTGCACGCATACCTTTGCGTGCACGCATACGTTTGCGTGCACGCACACGTTTGCGTGCACTCATACGTTTGCGTGCACGCATACCTTTGCGAGCACGCATACGTTTGCGTGCACGCACACGTTTGCGTGCACGCATACCTTTGCGTGCACGCACACGTTTGCGTGCACGCATACGTTTGCGTGCACGCATACCTTTGCGTGCACGCACACGTTTGCGTGCACGCATACCTTTGCGTGCACGCATACGTTTGCGTGCACGCATACCTTTGCGTGTACGCATACCTTTGCGTGCACGCATACGTTTGCGTGCACGCATACCTTTGCGTGCACGCATACCTTTGCGTGCACGCATACCTTTGCGTGCACGCATACCTTTGCGTGCACGCATACCTTTGCGTGCACGCATACCTTTGCGTGCACGCATACCTTTGCGTGCACGCATACGTTTGCGTGCACGCATACCTTTGCGTGCACGCATACGTTTGCGTGCACGCATACCTTTGCGTGCACGCACACGTTTGCGTGCACGCATACGTTTGCGTGCACCCATACGTTTGCGTGCACGCATACGTTTGCGTGCACGCATACGTTTGCGTGCACGCATACCTTTGCGTGCACGCATACCTTTGCGTGCACGCATACGTTTGCGTGCATGCATACGTTTGCGTGCACGCAAAGGTATGCGTACACGCAAAGGTATGCGTGCACGCAAACGTATGCGTGCACGCAAAGGTATGCGTGCACGCAAACGTGTGCGTGCACGCAAAGGTATGCGTGCACGCAAACGTATGCGTGCACGTAAACGTGTGCGTGCACGCAAAGGTATGCGTGCACGCAAACGTGTGCGTGCACGCAAACGTATGCGAGCACGCAAACGTATGCGTGCACGCAAGCGTGTGCGTGCACGCAAACGTATGCGTGCACGCAAACGTGTGCGTGCACGCAAAGGTATGCGTGCACGCAAAGGTATGCGTGCACGCAAAGGTATGCGTGCACGCAAAGGTATGCGTGCACGCAAACGTCTGCGTGCACGCAAAGGTATGCGTGCACGCAAAGGTATGCGTGCACGCAAAGGTATGCGTGCACGCAAACGTCTGCGTGCACGCAAAGGTATGCGTGCACGCAAAGGTATGCGTGCACGCAAAGGTATGCGTGCACGCAAACGTCTGCGTGCACGCAAAGGTATGCGTGCACGCAAAGGTATGCGTGCACGCAAAGGTATGCGTGCACGCAAAGGTATGCGTGCACGCAAACGTATGCGTGCACGCAAAGGTATGCGTGCACGCAAAGGTATGCGTGCACGCAAACGTATGCATGCACGCAAAGGTATGCGTGCACGCAAAGGTATGCGTGCACGCAAAGGTATGCGTGCACGCAAACGTATGCGTGCACGCAAAGGTATGCGTGCACGCAAAGGTATGCGTGCACGCAAACGTATGCATGCACGCAAAGGTATGCGTGCACGCAAACGTATGCGTGCACGCAAAGGTATGCGTGCACGCAAAGGTATGCGTGCACGCAAAGGTATGCCTGCACGCAAACGTATGCGTGCACGCAAACGTATGCGTGCACGCAAAGGTATGCGCGCACGCCAACGGATGCGTGCACGCAAACGTGTGCGTGCACGCAAACGGATGCGTGCACGCAAACGTGTGCGTGCACGCAAACGTATGCGTGCACGCAAAGGTATGCGTGCACGCAAACGTATGCGTGCACGCAAAGGTATGCGTGCACGCAAAGGTATGCGTGCACGCAAACGTATGCGTGCACGCAAAGGTATGCGTACACGCAAAGGTATGCGTGCACGCAAACGTATGCGTGCACGCAAAGGTATGCGTGCACGCAAAGGTATGCGTGCACGCAAAGTTATGCGTGCACGCAAACGTATGCGTGCACGCAAAGGTATGCGTGCACGCAAACGTATGCATGCACGCAAAGGTATGCGTGCACGCAAACGTATGCGTGCACGCAAAGGTATGCGTGCACGCAAAGGTATGCGTGCACGCAAAGGTATGCCTGCACGCAAACGTATGCGTGCACGCAAACGTATGCGTGCACGCAAAGGTATGCGCGCACGCCAACGGATGCGTGCACGCAAACGTGTGCGTGCACGCAAACGTATGCGTACACGCAAAGGTATGCGTGTACGCAAACGTATGCGTGCACGCAAAGGTATGCGTGCACGCAATGGTATGCGTGCCCGCAAAGGTATGCGTGCACGCAAAGGTATTGGTACACGCAAAGGTATGCGTGTTCGCAAAGATATGTGTGCACGCAAACGTGTGCTTGCACGCAAACTTATGCGTGCACGCAAACGTATGCGTGCACGCAAACGTGTGCGTGCACGCAAACGTATGCGTGCACGCAAACGTGTGCGTGCACGCAAACGTATGCGTGCCCGCAAAGGTATGCGTGCACGCAAAGGTATGCGTGCAAAGGTATGCGTGCACGCAAAGGTATGCGTGCACGCAAATGTATGCGTGCACGCAAAGGTATGCGTGCACGCAAACGGATGCGTGCACACGAAGGTATGCGTGCACGCAAAGGTATTGGTACACGCAAAGGTATGCGTGTTCGCAAAGATATGTGTGCACGCAAACGTGTGCTTGCACGCAAACTTATGCGTGCACGCAAACGTATGCGTGCACGCAAACGTGTGCGTGCACGCAAACGTATGCGTGCACGCAAACGTGTGCGTGCACGCAAACGTATGCGTGCCCGCAAAGGTATGCGTGCACGCAAACGTATGCATGCACGCAAACGTATGCGTGCACGCAAACGTATGCGTGCACGCAAAGGTATGCGAGCACGCAAACGTATGCGTGCACGCAAACGTGTGCGTGCACGCAAAGGTATGTGATTGATTTCTTAATAATGCAGAACACACTTCGATAACAAATACAAGCACTTGAACTTGATTTGTTTATTATGTGTTATATGGGTGCAAAATTAAGTTAATATTCGATGATACAATTGCAGGCACTTGAAACCTGAACTGTATGTGAATTTTAGATCAAGTAACTCAAACGAAATGTTTTAAAAAAAGATATTTATTTGTGGGCCAATGCCTCTTTTATACTTATAAAATGCTAACAATGGATAAATAGAATGAATGCTTACAATAAATAAATATAATTAAATTATTAACTATGCAACGATCGATCGCCACCGCGTTCGTTCGTTGTATCCAATTCAGAGTGTAGTCGAGTCAGCATTATTGTTGTTTATGGTGTTTAACAGTATGCGTTTGCGTGCACGCAAACGTGTGCGTGCACGCAAACGTATGCGTGCACGCAAAGGTATGCGTGCACGCAAAGGTATGCGTGCACGCAAACGTATGCGTGCACGCAAACGTATGCGTGCACGCAAACGCATACCTTTGCGTGCACGCATACGTTTGCGTGCACGCATACCTTTGCGTGCACGCATACGTTTGCGTGCACGCATACATTTGCGTGCACGCACACGTTTGCATGCACGCATACCTTTGCGTGCACGCATACGTTTGCGTGCACGCATACGTTTGCGTGCACGCATACGTTTGCGTGCACGCATACCTTTGCGCGCACGCATACCTTTGCGTGCACGCATACGTTTGCGTTTGGTACGTGTGCACGCAAACGTGTGCTTGCACGCAAACTTATGCGTGCACGCAAACGTATGCGTGCACGCAAAGGTATGCGTGCAAGCAAAGGTATGCGTGCACGCAAACGTATGCATGCACGCAAACGTATGCGTGCACGCAAACGTATGCGTGCACGCAAAGGTATGCGAGCACGCAAACGTATGCGTGCACGCAAACGTATGCACGCAAAGGTATGCGTGCACGCAAACGTGTGCGTGCACGCAAACGTATGCGTGCACGCAAAGGTATGCGTGCATGCAAAGGTATGCGTGCACGCAAAGGTATGCGTTTGCGTGCACGCATACGTATGCGTGCACGCAAAGGTATGCGTGCACGCAAACGTGTGCGTGCACGCAAACGTATGCGTGCACGCAAAGGTATGCGTGCACGCAAACGTATGAGTGCACGCAAACGTGTGCGTGCACGCAAACGTATGCGTGCACGCAAAGGTATGCGTGCACGCAAACGTATGCGTGCACGCAAAGGTATGCGTGCAAGCAAAGGTATGCGTGCACGCAAACGTATGAGTGCACGCAAACGTATGAGTGCACGCAAACGTATGCGTGCACGCAAACGTGTGCTAGCACGCAAAGGTATGCGTGCACGCAAAGGTATGCGTGCACGCAAACGTATGCGTGCACGCAAAGGTATGCGTGCACGCAAACGTGTGCGTGCACGCAAAGGTATGCGTGCACGCAAACGTATGCGTGCACGCAAACGTATGCGTGCACGCAAAGGTATGCGTGCAAAGGTATGCGTGCACGCAAACGTGTGCGTGCACGCAAACGTATGCGAGCACGCAATCGTATGCGTGCACGCAAACGTATGCGTGCACTTAAAAGTTTGCGTGCACGCGAGATCCTGAACGGCCTTGAGATCTTGAATGGTGTTGATATTTTGAATGGTGTTTATATTTTGAACGACCTTGAGATCTTGATCGGCCTTGAGATCCTGAGCGGCCTTGAGATCTTGAACGGCCTTGAGATCCTGAATGGTTTTAGATCTTGAACGCATGCGTTTCACATGCGTTCCGCGTGCGTTACGCTTGCGTTACTCGTGCTTTCCGCGTGCGTTACGCTTGCGTTACGCATGCGTTACGTGCGGAACGCATGCGAACGCATGTGAAACGCACGCGTAACGCACGCGTAACGCACGCGTAACGCACGCGTAACGCATGTGAAACGCACGCGTAGCGCATGCGTAACGCATGCGTAATGCATGCGTTACGTGTGCGTTCCGCATGCGTTCCGCGTGAATTCTGCATACGTAAGCGTGCGTTCGGGAATATCAAGTAAGAAAACTCCTAGGGAATAAAATAGAATGGTTCACACCAAATTTTCGCTGAGGCTCTAGTTCGATATAAATCGGGACGCACAGGCAAACAAACCGACGGACATCTTTTGTCGAAAATCAGACTTCTACATTATCGTAAAGTTAGTTTTGATTGAAATTTCGAATTTTGTTTTTGACACAAAACCTATATAGAAAGTAAACGTGGAAATTCGGGACAATATCAGGATATATTGTATATCGGGACAGATATCGGGACAGGGTTCAAATATCGGGACTGTCCCGCCAAAATCGGGACGTCTGGCAGTCTAAGTAGGGCTACTTAGGGTTTTAAAGATATTTGCGAAAAACCGTTTTTTTTTTACAGTTGACACTATTGAAGTCACAATATCTTTCGACTTATGACTCGTATGGAAAAAAGTTTCATATTTTTTTGAAGAGAATATTATGGTATATAAACTGGGTGTAATTTTTTTTTCGACAACTTATGCTTTTAAGAGTACAAATTAAAAAAAAGAACTGAAATTTGAACTTATTCTCAAACTTTAAAAAAAAATTATATCCTTAAAACTTTGTTTTCAGATGTTGGCAAAAATTTGAAACGTTTAGGAGTTATAGGTGAAAAACGACCATTTTTGACATTTTACGTTTTTTGAAATGTCGCTATCTTCTTATCGGTGGGTCGTAAGAAAAAAATTGTTGTAACTTTTTTTTTTGTCGGATGACATAATCTACAAGTTTTGCATGAAATACTTTTCAATAGCCTTTTTGCTTAGTCAAGTATTATTTGAAAACACAGATGTTAATAAAAAAAATTCAGAAGAATGAAAATATTTTTGTTTAATTTCTTAAATTCGTGAATAATTTTAAGTTATGCACAACAAATAAAATAAAATTCGTAAGAGCGGTTTCTTTTTCAAGTTATTTTTGAAATTTGGAATCATTTTCAGAAAAAAAAAAAAATAATTGAAAAGTTTTTTTTGATTTTGGTATGCAATATTATTTAAAGTTTTTAAAAGCTCTGCATACAAAAATTATTTTGAATCGGGTTCATTCAGTTGAAAATGTTTCTATGGGAAATATTGTTATGTTTTGTTATAAAAATCGTTGAAGCTCGTTTCCAACATTTGTATCGTAGGCGGTAGGTAGGTACCGTTAGTTTTAGTTCTACAACAAACATTTATTTTTTAAGTACCCATTAAAAAGGGTGTTATAACAAATCAGATATCTTTAACAATTTCAGCACATAAAGAAAATCTTATTTTTCTAGAAAAAAAAACTGATTTAAAAATAAAAATAATGTAAATATACTTAATGCAAATGTATAAAATATTTCGAATATTATTTTTTTTGTTTTAAATAATATTATATAGCTACTGAAATAAATCAGCCAAATATAAGGTTGGGATCATGACGTTATCTAGAATGACAAAAATCTCGAATGGCAAAAATCTCGAAAAAAACAACAAAATATCTCGAATGCAAAAATCCCGAATGTACAAAAATCTAGAACGTACAAAAATCACGAAAGACTATATCTAGAAAAAAATCCCGAAAAAAAAAAAATTTATTCGAGATCTTTTTTTACCTTTTTCAATAGTTTAAACGAAAATAAAACGCATAAAATGTTCAATTTATCGAAAACTTTATTTTTCTGGTCAAAAAAAGAACAACAATCGAAAATGTTTAAAAAAAAATCAAATATTTTATAAGATATGTATATATACGTATATGTATACTCGTACCACAACATAACAAATATTAAAAAAGTACAATAATTATTCAATATAAACGAAAATAAATTGTCAAAATATAACAAAATTAAACAAATAACTCTAACTATAATAACTAAATAACTTATATAAACTGGAGTTATATGCAAGACTCTTAAGGTAGCTTACATAACTTTTTTCTTCTTTTTCGTCCGGTATTTTTAAGATTTGCTTTTCTTTTTTTTAAATACTCCCTTTTTACCTTAGTTTCTTGACCAATCTGAATTTTTTGAGCCACACAACTAACCTGAACTATGTTTATCATTAATCATTATCATTATGCTTGACTGTTGTTACCCTGGCACTACAAAAATGAGATTTATTCAGTTCAGACAGCCAGTAAAACTTATTTTTTACAGATTTATTTAAATAATAAATAAACCCATCAATTTCAATTTTGATGGAACCTTTGTTTGTAACGATTTCATTTACTTTCATTGCACTTATTTTTAATAAGAAAACTTACGTTGCTATAAGAGGCCGTCCCTTTCCCTAGCAACACTAAATTTAGTCCCCTACTTTTATAGTTGGATGGGTGCATGTGCTGTGCAGTGTACTGATTCTCTTAAGGAGACTTTCCTAATCTAGAATTAATATTAATTGTTGAGACAATGAATGGTTACAATTCATTGTCTCAACAATTAATATGTTTTCTAGATTTTTGCATTTTTTTTCTAGATTTTTACAGTTCGAGATTATGCTTTCTTGATTTTTGTTTTCGAGATTTTTTCAATTCTAGATTTTTTTTTCTAGATTTTTACTTTCGGGATTTTTGCTTTCTGGATTATTGGTTTCTAGATATCGTGGTAAACCCTATAAGGTTATTGTTAATAATGGTAGTGGAAGATGCCTTTTAGTAGAACAATTTTTTTTTTTTCAATTTTGATTTTTTCGAAAACGAATTGGAAGATATTTTTCATTTTTTATATAAACGATCTTCTAAAAGGTTACAAGAGTGTTGAATATCAAAAATATATTTTTTTTTAACTTAAAATCAAAAAATCTGGACACTTGCGAGCACAAGTTTGAAAAACTTCTTTTCAGTTTTAATGAACAAATTTTGCACCAAAAGAAGTAGCATGTTGTACAGTGGCGGATCCAGGGGGATGGATTTAGGTGCTAAAGCCCCCCCACAGCCGATTCCTAAAATAATTTGAGATATAGAAAGCAATACATTACAAAGTGTAGAGTTTTATATTCGTCTAAAATATTGTTAAGATGTGAAATATGTTGGACAAAAAACCTGGTTGGGGCTGAACAATTTACATGCAATGTAACTTTTTTCCTATGCCCTAAGGTTGGAACTAAACCCTGTAACGAATTGGACAAAACACCGAGTGGGGGAACAATGGACATGTTTTATGCAATTACAATTTTCTGTAAAAACAATCCAGAAAATTGGAAAAAAAAAAACAGATTGGGACTAATAATGTCTGAGAAATTTGACAAAAACGTAATCAGGGTTAAACAACTAATTCCTTAAAAACTAACCTTATTCCAGAGAGGTTTTGGGACATGTCAAAAGCAACAATTGATTAGACTAAAAAATTAGCTAATTTAAGGAAATAAACGCAATTGGGGCTAAAACAATTGGAAAACAACGGGGTGTTAAGCTTAGTGTAAATGTTTAATACAACAAGAATTTTGAGGCTTAGTTTTCAAACTTGCAAAGGTCAAAGGCAATTGTACATACAAAAAATTTTTGGGCTAAGCAATGAAACACAAATTCTCTAGTCAAGGAGCCAAGTTCCTTAAGCGTGAAAAACTCTGTTAACTCAGAAATATCTTGCAGGTTTGTATATTTACAATCCCTATGAGACATATTTTGAACAGGAATAGAAAGTGGAATTCATTCACACTTGCAGAAATGGGTCGTCGTGGTTATTTTTTAGAGCAGCTGTTTCTTTCTAATTCAAGAAAATGAGAACTCAGAGGACTGATACTCTCAAAGCACAAATGAGCTTTTGCCAGCAAGACCACTTAAATATCATTTTTCTGAGCTAGACAACTAAAAACAGTTTTTAATTTTTTTTCAAAAAGGCGAAGTTGAAAGCATATTTTTCATCTAATTTAAACAAATAGTTATGTACATAATGTAGGTAAGTACCTGGTACCTAATCAATTATTAAGGAATATAAATAAACTAATTTGCTCGTGTGGTTTGAGGCTGTAACATGGCTGAAAATGTTAAATTAGTTATACTACCATGTTTTGCTGAGCAATTAAATTGGCTTTTAGCTCTGCTTAAAAATAATTCCTGTGTTTAAAACAATATCAATTCCAAATTCTTGTTATTGAACTTTATTTAAAACATTTTAAAGCGCGATAGGAGCGGATATAAGGCAAACAAAAGACGCTATTATTAAAGGAAAAGTGATAATGTCAAAATTCGTTTTCTGTTTCATTTGTTTTCATATGAACCAATTGGATCTCCAAACTCCAAGGCCCCCCCCACAGCCAAATCCTAGATCCGCTACTGGCAAGGAGGTAATTGTTGCCGTTATGTTCTATCACCATCATTTTTAAGGTCCGTTTTTGAATTCTGTTCAACAAGTTAAGGTGAGAAATAGGAGCACCTGCCCATATATGAGAATTATACTCAAGCTTTGGACGAATAAAGGCTTTGCAGATCACAGCCAGATCAGAGGCGGTAAAGAATTTCTTGCATCTTCGGAGAAAACTTAAGCACTTAGCAGCGTTTTTGGCGACGTCAAATATGTGGTCATTCCACAATAGGTGGTCTGTGGCACGCATATTGAGAACTGAGAGTTGTTAGGTTCGATGCAAGTGCCGTTCATGGATAGAGGAATTGGGGGTGGGTTTCATTTTAACGGCAGGAGACAGAATTGAGTTTTTGAAGCATTAAATTCTACGCGGTTTTTGATTCCCAATTGGACAATGCTGTCGAGATCAGAATTTAATGAGCTTATCATACGCTGCCGTTCAAGATCCACATCCGAAGGACATGGATGTGGATCTAAAAACGAATATGAAAAGCTAAAGGGGCTGTCATCTGCAAAACAGTTTAATGGATTAGAAGTTTCAGACGAAATATCGTTTATTGAAGGAAGAGATTCGGAGACAAAACGGAGCCCTGGGGCACACCATCATTTATTTTCTGGATTTCAGACTTGAAACCGTCCAATACAACTTGTATTGATCGGTCTGAAAAAGTAATTACTCATCCAACGAAGAAGAGATTCAACGATACCAAATGCACACATTTTCGATAAGAGAGCTTGATGTCAAACTGTATCAAATGCTTTTGAAATATCCAGCGCAATAATCTTTCTTTTTTCAAAACGATGTTAAGATTTGTGCCACTGTTCGGTGAGATATACCATCAGATCACCAGTGTACCTCTTCCTACGATAGCCGTACTGCCGGTCATTAAGATGCTTTCGTTCTTCAAGATATTTCTTGAGCTGGTAATTATTCAGCGTTTCCATGACCTTGGTAAGAAGGGACGTAAGAGCAATTGATCGATAGTTAGAGGGGGAAGAAGACACGCCATTTTTAGGGACAGGCTGCACAAACGCTGTTTTCCATCCACTCCTAAAGAGACAACTAGAATAAAACAGATGGAAAAGCTTACGCAGTGGTTTTGCCAGCGTTGAAGAAAACCTCTTCAGAACAATGGGAGGGATACAATCCACGCTAGCGGATTTGTAAATGTCGCGATCTTTCAGAAAGTGCGAAAGAAGATTTGTCCCATAAACTCATTTACGTTCTCATGTACAGGAGGAGTCATGACACTTTCTGGCAGCGTCGAATTAACAGCAAACTGTACTGCAAGAAAATTGGCTTTATCTTGCGAGCTGACAAAAGAAGTATCATTGAAGACGAGCGTTGGAACCGTGGACAAGGTGGTATTACGTATATCTATGTTTTGTACAAATGACCGAAAAATTGTACTACCTTTGGGACATTGTACTATTTTTTGCCGTAATTTTTGATCATGCAAAAATTTGGTTCATCGAATATAAACGTTACGGGTCTTTCTAGCTTGTTAAAACTTTTTCCGGTTTTCCTCAGTAGGGTTGGCTTTATAACAACGGAAGCTTATTTCCTGAACCTGAACCTCTTGTTCAAACCATGAGTTTTCTTTGGATTTGATAGATTTTACCCTTTTCGGGATAAAATTTCGCATTCCACAAAGAATTAAGCTTGTAGTCATATCTGCACATGGAATCTACGTCACTATCGAGGAAGCATAGTGACCAGTTAAATTTCCTTTTTGATAATCAAAATAATATAAGCTAATCAAAATAATATTAGCTATCAACTATGGCAAACAAAATTTGGAGTGCATTAGAGCAGTACAAGTAGTAGCCCGTAGCGTAATGGTTAGTGCGTTCGACTGTCACGCTGGAGGTCCTGGGTTCGCTTCCCAGCCTCGTCCACCTAAAAACTAAAAAAGTTTTTTTTCAGGGCTACTGTCTCTTGCAAGGAATTGACAAAGCCTCCAAGAGTATCACTTGTCACGAATAAGTGCTTCTCGTCTAGCCGTTCGGATTCGGCATAAAATTGAAGGTCACTTCCATTCCTGTCGACAGGCGCACACAGGAATGGTTGCGAGTTGTTAGTCACTAGGAGCCGTTGTGCCACCCGATTTATTTTTTTTTTTATAGAGCAGTACAACGTGAAAATTATTCGACAATAATGGAACCCGAAAGTGATACAAAAAAGCTCCACTTTTCTCTCGGGTGGGGAAGGAACTTTTTTTTCAGAATTTTAAAATTAAGTTTTCAAATTTTTTTCACTGAAACAACTTGATTTAAAATGAAATAGAAGATTGGATTTAATAAAAGGTATAACGGGACATTTTTTTTTCTAGCTTAAGACATCTTTTTTGAAAAACTGCACCTCTGTTTCAAACGTGGAAAAAACCGTTTCTGATGCTCTCCAATTTTTTTTTGTCTTGGCCCACTCAACACACTCTAGCTTTTTGACACATCTTATGCATCTTATTTTTTTTTGTGCCACTTCTCTACATGTGGGCTTCAATTGCTTTTTCTCATATATCAGGTATTAGTATTAAAAATATACATACGATTCGACTACATAACTCTCATGACATTTGGAATCCAAAACCATGTCAATTCGCAGGGTGAGGCGTCATTTATTAAAACTGTTATTTCCGTTTCCAATTCTGATGGTGTAAATTACACAAAAATGTGCTCTTAAAAAAAAAGCTCCTAATCTTGACTGACTTTATACGATTTTTCATAACTTTTATTGCCCAACTTAACGCGTATGTCAGTGTCAACCCCCGTTTGTCACCTTTTTTCCTTATTTTTTTTTTTGTTGTTGCAAACAAGTCGCGCCCCATATCAATAACGAAAACAACAACGTCTCATCGTGGGTCGTTAATTTGAAAATGTACTCAGTGAAATATTCCCAACCCCAATTTCGACTACGCTACGTCAGGGATGGCAAATGCTTCAACATTACTTTAACAGACGTATAGCTACAAGAAAATATAATAAGAATGATTAATCCTCTTAAGGAATTCAATTTGCCCTAATGCCATACCTTTAACGGCTTATGAAACGCATAACGCTAAGACGAACACAAAAATTCCTTGTTCTCCTTTGAAGAACCGTCATAGCAAAAGCATGCATATTAGCGGAACACTAACCTTCTCATAGTGTCTTGTCTACTTCGGCGGGCAATAACTCAAGCATTCATACATTTTGAAGGATTGGGGTGTCCTGGTCTTTTGTAAGCGGATTATATCTTTATGCCCGCCAAATATAAATGTATATTAAATTTAAAGCAGGCAGGGGAGCTACTGGTATATAATTATAATTATATTCCATAAGGAATACCAAACTGCAAAGTCTCCCCTTATTCAGTTGGGTAGTCCATTTATTTTTCATTATCCTGCTCAATCGTCTACCACCACTAATTATTTAAAAAGCATACATTTTTAATTTAAAATTTCAAAGTAATTTTTACGTTTTGTATGTAATCTCATTCTTGCTTCTGCTTCTTTGTTCGTCCTTGTTCATTAAAAGGGATTTTTACTTGGTCCTGCTAAGGACAAGTGTTAAAAATTCATGTTTGGAATTCGGTTTTACAGAAATTATAAACATTTCTTGGTTTTACTTAGATTTCATTAAAATAAAATTAAAGAAAAAAATATAAGCAAGATGCTTTCAAGTTTTTTATTGGTTACGTTCTGCTTTTACTAGCCTATTTTGGATTATGAACTTACATTTGAATTAAAATTGCTTAAAACTATGGCAAATCGCTCTTCGATGACGAAAACGAAAATAAAAACAAGTCTCAATCCTTTTTTTTCGTCAACGCAAATTTTCAACGAGTTGACTAAAACTGACGTCAAATTCTGTCTCAAGTTTTGAAGTATTGCAATCGTTATCGCAGAATACTGCCAATGCGTTGACGGCCGCGTGAAGGGTTGAGCTTCATATAAAACAAAAATTTCGGGTTTTTAAAAAAGTTTGGCGGTCTTTTAATCCATCATCATCGTAGCCACCTCTAATGGAATTTGACAGTTCATAACTTGACAGATAGGTAAGAAACTAAATGTTGGCATACTTCGTTCCAAATGTCACGCCTTAAAATCACTTTATCCAGACTAAACGAATTATTTTCAAAATATTCAGATTTCTGTAAGTTCTGTATTCTGTCAACACAACATTATCTTCCAAGAAATTCTTCAATTTATTTAAAACTGATTTTTGACAAGACGTCCGTCGCTCTCATTGAATATAAACTCATGCATTTCTGAGTGAATGCTCACACTGATCAGTTTTCAATACCTTAGGTACACTGAAAATAAAATGTATAGGTATATTCGATAAAAATGTAAGTTGAGCTGATAAAACTTCTGTTAATATACGTCCAACAAAATGGTTTTATCAAATACTTAAAAGTTACAAAACAATTTTATTTTGTTGATCCACCAAAAGAATTTTGTTAATCTGACAAAGTATTTTTAATGATTCAACAAATTATTTTTGTTGATTCAAGAAACTATTTTTGTTGATTCAACAAAATATTTTTGTTGATTCAACAAAATATTTCTGTTGATTCAAAAAATTATTTTAGTTGATTCAACAAAACATTTTTGTTGATTCAACAAAATATTTTTGCTTATTCAACAAAATATTTTTGCTGATTCCACAAAATATTTTTGTTGATTCAACAAAATATTTTTGTTGATTCAACAAAATATTTTTGTTGATTCAACGAAATATTTTTGCTGATTCAACAAAATATTTTTGTTGATTCAACAAATTATTTTTGTTGATTTAACAAATTATTTTTGTTGATTCAACAAAATATTTTTGTTGATTCAACAAAATATTATTTTTGATTCAACAAAATGTTTTTGCCGATTCAACAAAATATTTTTGCTGATTCAACAAAATATTTTTGTTGATTCAACAAAATGTTTTTGTTGATTCAACAAATTATTTTTGTTGATTCAACGAAATATTTTTGTTGATGCAACAAAATATTTTTGCTGATTCAACAAAATATTTTTGTTGATTTAACAAATTATTTTTGTTGATACAACAAAATGTTTTTGTTGATTCAACAAAATGTTTTTGTTGATTCAACAAATTATTTTTGTTGATTTAACAAATTATTTTTGTTTATTCAGCAAAATAATTTTGTTGATTCAACAAAATAATTTTATTGATTCAACAGAATATTTTTGTTGATTCAACAAAATATTTTTGCTGATTCAACAAAATATTTTTGTTGATTCAACAAAATGTTTTTGTTGATTCAACAAAATGTTTTTGTTGATTCAACAAATTATTTTTGTTGATTTAACAAATTATTTTTGTTGATTTAACAAATTATTTTTGTTGATGCAACAAATAATTTTTGCTGATTCAACAAAATATTTTTGTTGATTCAACCAAATATTTTTGTTGATTCAAGAAAATGTTTTTGTCGATTCAAGAAAATGTTTTTGTTGATTCAACAAATTATTTTTGTTGATTTAACACATTATTTTTGTTGATTCAGCAAAATAATATTGTTGATTCAACAAAATATTTTTGTTGATTCAACAAAATATTTTTGTTGATGCAACAAAATATTTTTGTTTATTCAACAAAATATTTTTGTTGATTCAACAAAATATTTTTGTTGACTCAACAAAATATTTTTGTTGATTCAACAAAATATTTTTGCTGATTCAACAAAATATTTTTGCTGATTCAACAAAATATTTTTGTTGATTCAACAAAATGTTTTTGTTGATTCAACAAATTATTTTTGTTGATTTAACAAATTATTTTTGTTGATTCAACAAAATATTTGTGCTGATTCAACAAAACATTTTTGTTGATTCAACAAAATATTTTTGCTGATTCAACAAAATATTTTTGTTGATTCAACAAAATATTTTTTTTGATTCAACAAAATATTTTTGCTGATTCAACAAAATATTTTTGTTGATTCAACAAAATATTTTTGTTGATTCAACAAAATATTTTTGTTGATTCAACAAAATATTTTTGTTGATTCAACAAAATATTTTTGCTGATTCAACAAAACATTTTTGTTGATTCAACAAAATATTTTTGCTGATTCAACAAAATATTTTTGTTGATTCAACAAAATATTTTTTTTTGATTCAACAAAATATTTTTGCTGATTCAACAAAATATTTTTGCTGATTCAACAAAATGTTTTTGTTGATTCAACAAAATGTTTTTGTTGATTAAACAAATTATTTTTGTTGATTTAACAAATTATTTTTGTTGATTCAACAAAATAATTTTGTTGATTCAACAAAATATTTTTGTTGATGCAACAAAATATTTTTGCTGATTCAACAAAATATTTTTGTTGATTCAACAAATATTTTTGTTGATTCAACAAAATATTGTTGTTGATTCAACAAAATATTTTTGTTGATTCAACTAAAACTTTTTGTTGATTCAACGAAATATTTTTGTTGATTCAACAAAATATTTTTGTTGATTCTTTGCCTGTAGGAGTAGGTATCGGTCCAAGGGGATGATGTTCGCCTCTGTGTATAGACGCTCATTGCTGTGATGTCTCATTCGCTGGTGGTCGAAATGTAGTCCGGTACAGACCCGGAGTAACTTTCTTCCGAATTTTTGAAGTTCCTTCATGGCCGTCTTCGAGATGGATTTATTTTGTTAGTTGTGAAGTTGAAGGTTTTGTTCTTTATTTTTTGTTTGATAGCTATGTAAATACTTTAGAGCTTGGTTTTTAGTCTTGGTTTTTGAATAGTAAGGCATAGATTGTTGCTTAACAGATTTTCTATTGGAGGAATCAAATGAGTTAAACAAACTATGTATCTTTTATTAATAAAAATTCGTTTTAATGAAAGGCCACTCTATGCTTCCTATGAAAATAGACAGTTTGCAGAGTTGTTTTTTAACTAATTTTAATGTATCTGCTTGTTTTTTTTTTGTTCGAGTTTTGTTTACTTTCGCAGATCAATCATTTTCGTAACGTCTTCCCATTTCAAATTATTGACGCCACGCCACTGTTCAGTAGTATATAGACTTTGTATTATAAAAAAAAAACACTTACAATTTATCTAAATTTTTATATAGGAGTACAAAACTTAAATATTTTTTACAATTTTAAAAATATTTGTACACAATTAAAAATGGAAATTAAAATGAGTAAAGGCTCTCCCAAACCAATGCGAAACATTCGTTGCGGCGAAAAAACATTCGTCACTCAAAATTATTTCATATGTTTCTCCGCCGCGTTGGTGTGGGCACTCTCATATATCACCATGTAAATAAATTTTGACATGCGAATGTTTTTTCGCCGCAACGAATGTTCCGCATTGGTTTGGGAGAGCCTTAAATTTTGTTTTTTTTTTGTTGGCAAAATTAGCTCTTTTTCATACTTATTTGAGCAATTAATGATCATATGAGTAGGAATATTGCAGGATCTTTTAACTTTCGTAAATATTATGATAAAATGTTGATAAGATATGAGAAGATCCTAAAATATTCCATTGAAATCAATAATTGCCCAAATTATAGAGAAAAAGAGTTGATTTTGCCAAAAACCGAGAATCAGCTTAGGTAAACTTTTGTTAAATTTTCCCGTTCAATTTCTTTTGTATTTTTTTTTTTTTTTTTTTAAACAGCCATTTTCATGGAAAATCTAGTTTCTAAAAAAGATTCATGTAAGTTAAATTCTCAAATTTAGCGTGGCTTTCAAGTTATAACAAAAATATTTAAAAGTGATCAGTGGGACCATTGTCTCAGAAATGGATAAAATTGTATACGAATTTGGTGTTTTAAGAAAACAAATAAATGCAATAATAATAACTCTTGAACGCAATTATTATTGTTTCTTACTAAGAGGTTTATTGTATAGCCTATACGTCGAAATTTGTTTATAACGTACAGTAGCGGATGTAGGATTTGGCTGGGGGGGGGCTTTGAGATACAGTTTTAGATATAAGTAAATATATAATATGGTTGTCCTTAAATCAATTTTATAATTTCTAACAAATATTGAATACTTAGTTTAGTTTATGGTTCAAGTGTTTTTTTGTAGAAAATATAGGTAGGTACATAGTTATATAACAGAAAACGAATTTTGACATTCCCACTTTTCCTTTATTAATAGCCGTCTTTTTGTGCCTTCATATCAGCTTCTGTCCTGCTTAAAAATGTTTTCAATATAAAGTACAATAACAAAAATTTGGAATTGCTGTAGCATCGAATTATTTTTAAGCGGAGATGGAAGCAAATGTAAAAGTACAGCAAAACATTGTAGTGTAACTAGTTATTGTATCAACAGACTTATAACCATAACTTTTTTTTATAACTTCATGTTAGCCTTGTACCATACGGAAAAATTTGTTTATTTATTAATTGTTTACAAATTGATAAGATACTTCATTATGAAAAGGTATATTTTCAAATTTGCTGTAGATATGTTTTAAACTTAACCTTTGCGACAAGAATCTTTGTAAACGGATATTTCAGGAAAATGATATCTAAGAGGTCTCCCTAGCAAAACCGATATGATGTGTTTTGACAGTATGAGCCCTCTGAGATCTCATTTACCTAAACCATCCAAATCAACTAGTAGAGTTCCTGTTTTTGTCACTGTAGATCACAAAAAATAATATTTTGCCGATTGAAGAATAAAATGTCATAACTTCAAGACTTTAAGTTGGACATAAGACAAAGCTGTTCTAAAGAATAACCTGCGGCATAATATATTCTGGAAGCGCCGTGAATGAATTTTTGTATAGGCTGCACATACACTTTATATTCCTGCTCAAAAAATGTGTCGATGAATTTGCATCCACTATAGTTTAGACGGATTGGATTGCAATTTTCAAATATTCATGTGCTCCTGAATGATTTTTTGAGTGCACAGAGAAAATACACTCTTGTGGTGTTTGTCTTCTTGGCTTCTCTAGTTTGTATAATTTTGCTAAGTCAAAAAAAAAAAAAAATATTTCTATATGTATAATTGGCTTCGACCTTGGAAAGACTCAAATTCTATAAGCCCTTCCAATGCCGTAAGAAACAATTCTTGTTGCATTAAACATATTTTAAGCAGCGTCCACATCATGTCGATCAACTTTGTTATTTTATATTGTCGATCAACATGCTAGAGTGTACGTTTTCAAGTGTATACTGTCATGTGTCGATGGAAATACCCATTTGCGTACTCAATTTTCCACGTCCATTTCATTTTAAATAACAATAAAAATAAGATCGCAAACGAAAACAAAACAGTATCAATTTTTACAAATCAAAATACAGAATGAAATATCATCATTGGGCACAGACAGCGCATGGGCAATACAAATGCCAGCTGTGTTGATAAACTTTGTTGATTTCTATCCATTTGAGTCGGGTTACGTTCGGGTCAAGAAAATGTGATCGGCTCTGTTGATCTACACGTCCACATCAACTAAACATTGTTTATCAGCACTATTGATATACACAAATCAACATAATGTGGACGCTGCTTTACACTAACCTTGACACTCCGTTTTTCAATAATTCTACTAGGGTTTTAGTCCTGCAATTGCGTTGTAGCCTTGTAAGTGTAAACTATTGTTGCATTTGACATGTTAGTTGTGAAGCCCTGGCCCCCTTTTTTTTAAGTTATTATTTAAAAGCTTTAAGCCCCAACTTCGGACTTTGACAGTCCCTCGAGTTAAACTCCAAAAACTCTCTGGAATTAGGTAAGTTTTAAGAGAGTTGATTTCTTAACCCCGATCCTGTTTTTTGCTTAATTCTTGTCAGGCCTTGGTCCTGAGCTATTTTTTTATCGTCACAATTTTCTGGGATTTGTTTTTAGTGAGTAATTTTGGTTGCATTATACATGTCCAATATTCGTAGCCCGAATATGTTTTTTTGTCCAATTCCATAAAGGATTTAGTCCCAACTAAATTCATTTGGGGCTAAGAAAAAAAAATTACATACATTAGTCCAGTTTTTTGTGACAGTGTATAGCAACTTAGAAAAATTTTCACACAGGAAAAACAAACAAAATTCTGTATAATAATTTGTTTTGTTATTGTTTTGCATGTAAGCTTTTTGCTGTGTTGCACTTGCTCTAGCTCTTACACTCTCTCAAAAAATACGGCTTATGTAAATTGTTCAGCCGCAACCTCGTTAATTGATCTGATTCCCATTAAAATTAACAGCTTAACAATATTTGAGCCAAATATAAAAATCTACTCGTTGTAATGTATTGCTTTCTATATTTTAATTAATTTTAGGAATCAGCTTTGGGGGGGGGGGGGTGCTCAGGCCCTTTAGCCACCCCCTTGGATCCGCCACTAATAACGTACATCTAGGTATGTTCATATTTTATTTTAAAGCATGTCGAACTTTCTAATACCATACATATTTTTTTTTTTTTTTAATTAAATTTATTATTTTCACCAAAGAACAATAAATTAGGTCCCGTCGTCAAGCTGCGTCGTCCACAACGGAAATTCTAAATTCAAATGATGCAGGAACTAAGCGCATTTTACGGGCTAATTAAGTACCCCAATCCGAGCGGAGCACTTAAATGCCTTGACGTCAAGCTGGGTCGTCGACGGGTTTCAGTTGGAAGGCATTTAAGTTAATAAAATTTCATCGTATCTCACATAAGACACTTGTGGGCATTCCTTATGTCCTTATAACTTCTTCATTCTATTTCAACGAGTGAACAAAGAGTATCATATCTTATTTTTAAATGAAAAACTACCTGAGGCATTTTACCACCTCGTATAAATCCCACTATACAAATGTGCATTTTTTCACCGCTAAGCATAATAACTTTGTCACTTTGTATACCTATACATACAATAATTTAGCACAACAAGCTCTCAACAATAAAATCCAAAAAAAAAAAACAAAACAGATTTCTGTAGCTCACACAATGGGGTTTCCACTCGAACGATGTAAAGGATTCTCGTCCTTGTTCTGTCCGTTGCACAATGCACGGAATCTAGCGACAATGACAAATCTACAGGTGATGGATAACATCGTCGTATGATGACACTCACAAGCTCTCCACTTTGGGTTGTTCTTTTCAACAATTTATAGCATGAGGACGAGGAGCAGTGAGCAGTCCACATTCAGAGAATCACCAAGGCAACAAGTTTTTTTCTTTCAATAAATTCATCTTGCCTTGTTCCGTATTATTAAGTTATTTATATGAAAAACAATCGAAAGCACGCTGTCGGATTGGATGATTCTCAAGTACCACACCGAAGAAGCCCAATTGAAAACATCATCATGTTGTGTATTTATGTACAAACATAATAATACATCGTCGGCAACTATAGTGATGAAGCAGAAACCTACTTCAGGGGGGCGAGTTCATTCTATATTTGGGCAATATTCGATTCCCAAATGAGACATAGCTTTTACGATTTCAATAATTAATATCGATTTCAATAAACGCAATTATCTTGGGTAGAAAGTGCGGACAGAGCCTCCAATGGGTATTTCTTCGAACAAAATCTCCCATCTGATAGAATAATACGTTAGGTGGAAAAGTTATGACCCAAACTCCATTTAAAATGGCTCTGGGGAAATCAAAAAGCTGTGTTCATACTAACATTTTGCAATAAGTCTGACATTATATGTAGGTTGTTATAGGTATAAGGAAAGAGATATAATAAATCTTATGTGAGAAGGCCAAGTCAAACAACTACCCTATAATTGTACCAGATCCTCTTGTTTCAGTTATGAATTTCTAATTAATTTCTGAAACCCAGTATTATTAATATTGATTGTACGATGCTGAACCTATATACATTTGGTGCTATACAAGTTAAATTAATAACAAGAAGGACCTACCTTTTGATACTCCTTAAATATTTTGGTAAGTCTTAGCTTAGTGTCACACAAAAATAATCTAAGATTAGTTTCTATGTTAGTAAATGATTAAGGAGTATTGATTGAACGCATAAAAACTGTTAAGTTTGGTTTGACATTTTAGTATTTTTCGGAAAAAATCATATAAACGTAAACAGTGGTGAGAAACCGATGTATACACAGTGTACTTCTTTAAAGTAGTAAGTAAGTAAGTAATTCATTTATTTATATAAATTTACAACAATTTAATACAATATTATGAATTTAAATGCTTTGGCTATACCGTCAGCCAGGTTGGCGAAAATAAATAAGAATATTTAGACTTATGTTTTGAATTTAATCGAATTCTGATATTAATAACATTCTATACTTGTAAATATCTTTCAAAAATTTACTTAACGTTTTCCAATCATGCTCGTTTAGGATATTTATAGTCTCTTGCAAAGTAAGAGTATTTTTCCCGAAAAAGATGCGTCTTTGAGTTTTGACTATTGGACATATACTTATGAAGTCTAGACAATCTTCTTTTGACTTTAAGTTGCAAAGTGTACAGAATTGGTTAAAACTATTATTGTAAGGATTACCATTTAAGTTGAGAACTTCACATCTTGCTTTAAAGATCAGGGATATCTCTGCATAGCTCAGTGAATCCTGGAAAAAGTTTCTTGTACCAAGATTATAGTTGAGCTGACTGTAGATTATTCTACTGGATGACTCTTGTGCTTCTTCTATCAGTAAAAGCCTCATTGTGTCCTCATTTTACTCTATGATGCTGTACATTTGTTCTTTCAGATGGTTTATATTGCTGAAATCATCATCCAATCTCACTCCACACTCATTTCCAACAGTTTGCCATCTTGCAAACCACCAGTCCTTGTTTCTCAACTCGTATAAAAGCAGTTTTTTCGAAAGTCTTGTGTTCTGATGATTGCTGCAGACTTTGATGATGTAGTCAGCTTGAGACTTCAGGGTGCTTGTCAGAAGTTTTGGAAGTCCTGTTTCCAAATATATGGCATAATTAGGTGAATTTAGGGGTAGGTTGAAAAGTTTCTTTATGAGAC
This sequence comes from Melangyna quadrimaculata, assembly GCA_949320155.1. Classification (NCBI taxonomy): domain Eukaryota; kingdom Metazoa; phylum Arthropoda; class Insecta; order Diptera; family Syrphidae; genus Melangyna; species Melangyna quadrimaculata. Next base: position 69,248,174 of record OX439485.1, read on the forward strand.
TCCTATAAAATTTTTCGATTTCCTCGTATTCTTCTGATCCCCAAACCTGAGCAGCATACAAGAGAGTTGATTTCACTACTGAATTAAAGATTTTGTATTTTGTAGATAAATTAATTTGTTTGTTAGAGAATATATTTTTCCATGTTAAATTTATCAAGCTTTGCGAGCTTTTGGCTTTCTCTGATAAATGAATTTTAAATAGAAGGACTTCAAGGAATCGGTTGTAGTTTATAAAACATAATTCAGTTAAAAGAAATTAAACCGAAAATCAAACAAAAGATTTCAACTCTAAAACGAAATGAAAGCGAACCAAAAAAATATTGACGCTCGCCCAGGCGTCAAAAACTAATTGACGCCGTGTTGTCAATTATTTTTTAATTGACACCCTGTAGTCAAAAATAAATTGACGGCCGGGCATCAAATAAAAATTGACAACCGGGCGTCAAAAATAAATTGACGACCGGGCGTCACTAGGTATTTTTTTTGACTAACGGGCGTCAATATTTTTTTGACGCCTGGGAGTCAATTATTTTTTGGCTTCCGGGCGTCAATTATTTTTTGACTTATTTTTGACGCTCGGGCGTCAATATTTTTTTGACTATACAAACAACAAATACATGGATTAAAATGGACTTTGGATATGCTGTAGACTATGAAATTCTGACGCTCATCTTAAAATTTTATGAATATTTATATAATTACCATTATTTTCTGACAAATAAAAACTCTTATCCACCAAGTGTATTTTGATCCCCAGCACGCTAGGGTGGTGAAGGGTTCAAAAAAATAATATATTTCTATGGATTCAAGTGTTCTGAATCAAATGAGACATTTAACGTTATCGTCCGATATCTGGTTTTTGATTTATAGGTCAATTTATGTGGAATTTCGTTTTATAACCTATATCTCCGGTGTATATGCCAGTGTTGCTACAGTGGCAACACCTCTTAAAAGTAAATTTAGGATGTGGACTTCTTCTAGTGTACTAAAGCTCATACCGTCAGGATGAAGTGCAAGGTTTTTTTTTATGAAGCTGATTTTTTAATTTTTGATATTTAAAAAATACATTTTTAGAAATCGTTGGAGGCATTATAATTTGTTTGTATATACAATATTTACATATATAATATTTTTTTAATGAAATTGAAGTTACATATTCAAAGAATTTAATTATGTTCACTTAAAAACTTAATGAAAACTAAATTTCTCAAACTAGGTACTCTACCACCCACCACTTAGGTGAATATGTACATATGTATATGGTTTTCAAGTGCACCAATGGGAAGTTACTAGTGTGGGTCGACCCCAGACTCATTTTTGTTTTTATTAATTATTGAAGAGCTTTGCTCTCTGACTATTTCTACATACATTTTATGCATTTACAGAATTTTGTGATGGAATAGTCATCTATTAAAATATTTATATAAATATTTCCATCCAAACTTCTAACGTATATTGTTTTTATTTAAATGGCAAATTGACAAATGTGAAAATTAAAGAAGCTTACATAATGTGTGTGTATTCCGAAATAATGCCTCTTTTTTACCAGATTTGATTAAATCAGAAAACTCTTTTATTAAATTAATAGAATTTACGTAAGCTATAGAAAAATTAAAAAAGAATAGGAATGGTACCTATGCCGACAGGGCTAATCGCATCAAAATCAGTGCTTTGGCATACTAACTACCTAAATTATGATGCAATAGATGAATAAAAAAACAGTTGTGCATATATGCACAACTCAAAAAAAAAAAAAAAAAAATTATTTGGCAAACAAATTGTATAAAAGTATTATCTGCTTAACATGGTAATAAAAAGAAAATTTTGAGCATTATTTTTTTAAATTACTTACCTCTATATGGTTTTTTGTTTCATTCTGTTTCTATAAAACTTTCATTCAATTATTTATAATCATTGACATTTCATTTAATGGCTTAAAAATAAAAACTATGACATCCCTAAATTAACAATAATATTGTGTACATTTAAAAAATATTTCTCTACGCTTTATACAATTTTATTCAAATGTGTTGTGTGTGTACCTCTGGTGTTTCTATAGAAACGTCTATAAAAATCCTCTTAGTCTGAACCATGACAACGTATTCAAATAAATTTCAATTGAAACGCAAAATATTGTTTTCCATTCACCCATACTATCGCATACATACCTACCTATCCTTTCTATATATTTTATTTATCTTCTCCAAAACATTACCTATTCACGCCCACCTAAAAACAACCAACACACAAACATATATATTTATACACTTCATCATTAGCGCCTGTGATAAAAGCGAAAGCTATCGCTGCTCGTAATTAAAATAACAACGTTAAAATAATTCCTAATTATCAGAGTACCCTGTCTATTTTTATACCTCTGCCACAGCCACTGGCATCATTGGCACCTACCTACTTACATGTGAACGTATATACTTTTAACTCCTCTTCTATACAATAGCAGCATCCTACTCAGCTCAGATAAATTATAAACTAGAGAGTCCTTCAGCCATCTCTTATCTACACACGAACACCCTGTGCGTCGACTAAATTAACTTAATGAATAATGATAATTAGCTCCGCACTGAAATGACAAGGACAATACTTGTACGTGTTCGCCCGTGCACTCACGTCCTTTCTCTGCTTTTACATTCACTACACCTACACACACACACATCCTAACGAAGAGAAGAGATGTCATTACGATCCACGTAGTATAATGGCTAAATAATCTCATTATAATCGAAGGGCGAAGGCACAGGAGGGGGAGGGGGCTAGTCAAACATCGATACAAAGCAGGAATACACGAAAAAAAGGATATTAAACAAAAAAATATAAATTCGCTGCGTTAAGGTATAAACTGAATGCCGTCGCTGCTGCCGGGAGGCAGCACATTTCACAATTATTATTATAAATTCATTAAAACATAAAATATTATTCCCTACCCACCCCACCTCGCTCGTGCTGTTCGTTGGTAAGTTCTTCAAACATGCAAAAATATTGTTGATATCGCGACAGTTGCATTGTGCTCGTACTCGTATGTGCTGTCCAACGATGCATGCAACATTGTACGAAACATGGCAGGGGAGTAGTGGCGTATGAGTACTTTTTTTTTTTTTTGGAATTGTTATACTCTACGACAAATTAATTTGCCTTACGTGTGTCGAGGTAATTCAATTAAAACCCAACATGTATAATGATAGCATACAACAACAACAACAAAAAATATTAAATTCCGATAAATAGCTATTTGAAGAGAGACACATTTGTAGGTAAATTTGGGGCGGACGGACATCACAGCGAGAGGGTGGATGTGACAAATTAACTGGCGGGTGCCACTGCAGCTGATATGAGTCGAGTACAGCAGAGTTACAGCTGTAATCTGTTCGCTAAAATATCTAACCGCAGGCAGTTTGGAGAATTATTGTTAATTAATTTGAGCACTGAATAGGGAATTTGAGCAAAGAATTATGGTCACGCTGCTGCTGGCACTGCTCGCATAATTTTTGTTTTGTTTTTATTTTATAAGTCTCTAGAGTAATATGTATTTATTAGGTGAAGTGAATTTAAAAGTTTGAATAGGTAACTTAGATCGGCTAGACTATGGTCGTTAGAAGTAAAATAGAGGTTTTAAATTTTGTGCAATAGTTAAATTGAGGCATACTTAACTCATGTATACCTACAGTTTTAAATGATAAATTAAAATGGTTTGATTTGTATAACAGAAAGCGTGGCAGAGCCGTTAGATCTAAATCTGAAATATTACAGCCGTATTTATAACAGAAAAAAATCTATTTACTCATTTACTTATCCGTATGATAGCTTTTCTAATGAATAAACACTTGTTTGCTTAATTATATCTACATCCTACTGGTCTTATCACTGAAAGTACGCAGCAACTCTTTATCAAATTGTAGAAGTATACAAATTCGTGTGTCATAACTTGTATGATGTAGATTAGGTTGGGACACGAAAAAACCAAAAAAGCCCTCATATATTATTATTAGGGGCTGAACATATTTTGGCCTTATTACTCATTAAGTCAAGAAGACAATAGTTATACATTTATTACGGACTGTTTCGAAAATAGATAAAAAAAATTAAAACAAAATAATCTTTTTTTTATTGTTTATGATTCTATAGGGAAATAGTCAACGTTCCACTTGGAGATATGAAGGGCAGTATATTCTTATTTTTCCTTAGCGAATCAATCCGTAGGCGGAACAGTTTAACCAACTTCGTTATATCCAGAAAAATCTGGCCCAGATGCAAGAAATAATATGCAGACCAGCCAGGGTCATTGCAACATTCACTGGCCATTAGGAGAGCATGCGGCTTAACCTAGCATTCTCTACAATACTCACTGTCGTAGTTGTTGGAAATCGACAGGAAAAGCAAGCGGTAATTCATTTACTATGTAATATTTTTTTCGATACACTCGACATTGCTAAGGTACACAAATATACTTTTATACAATCAAGTACACTTTTGCCCTGCCACTTGAGAGCTATTTAATTCAACAAAATACGTTTTAAGAAAACCAAAAATCAACATAATATGCTACCAAAAAGTAAAAACCAATCGAATACATTCTATTTTATTCAATTTCAAAAGTACCGTTATTCTACCAATTCAATACAATGCAGCTTAAATTAATAAAACGTATTTCTTTTTTACCTCTACCTTTACTTTAACATTCCTTTAAAACCAGTGTTTTCCATCGTGGGGCCCGCACCCAGGGCCACAGGGGAGCAATTTGATAGTAAAAGGGGGCAATAGTACACTGAACCAAAAAATTCATTCCCACAAGAATTAAACTGTTAGCCGCAAGAGAAAAAAGGCCCCAAGCGTTTTACCTATTTCCAGCTATCGGTTTAAAGTTTCACTATTAGAGAAAAGTTCCTGCTTATAAAAAGTTAATCTACGAACAGCTAAAAGAAAAGTTCTCGTCACAAACAATATATTTATTATCTACAAAAAAAAACAAATTATTAACCACAAGCGAATAGTGTTTTTCACAAATAACAATCTTTTTCTTTAACTTGTAATTTATTATTTTTTTATTTTTTTAATTTTGTTATTTTTGTCCACCTCATGGGTCTTGCAGCCGCTTCTATTTATTCTGAAATTTATACAATTGTATTTATTTGAAAAAAACTTATATTTCACTTACTTGATTTTTTTGGGATTTGAACCTGGCACCTTCCGGGCAGCAATGCAACATGCTACCACCAGACCATCGCACGATATGTATGAACAATGTCGAAACTTAATCACTTTGAAAGTGATACTGTACATTTCAGACTGGGTCATATACAAGTCTGTTTGACCCCACATCGAATATCGTTTGTAACAAACAGTTTACGAATTTACAAGGCTAATTAATTTTTGGTAACTCGTAAACAAAACTTTTTCGTTTTGTTGAACACAGTAAAACGTTTGTGACAAACAATTTTCGAATTACCAACTAAAAGCTACTAACGTTTTTGTTTATAACTTTTGCAATTCATGAACAAAACTTTTACTCTGTTGACTAGAGTGCAACTCCATGCATACAAACAATTTGTTCACGAAACATGTTTTAAGAGTCAAAAGTTCTTGAGTGTACTAGTATATCGTTATTCGTCATAAATTAATATTAGAAGTCAACTATTTCTATTAGAAGTAAACAGTATGAAAAACATAACTCTTGCCACAAGGATATTTTTCGGAGAGTGTACCCAGGATCTGCTTCTGCATTAATCAATTTTATCAACTGTTACCAACTTAACTTCACTCAATGACACTAAACTTGATGACACATATGAATCAGTTTATTTTTTCACGTTGATTTTTAACCAAAATGAAATACCCCAATGCAACCAAAAATGCAAAAGAACATTTTATTACCTTTTCCAACCTGGTATAAACTGAATGTGGATTATGTGCCATAATTAATTTTGCTGATAATAAAAAAGAAATTGTCTGGATATAACAAAACGGGTAGACTTAAGAATGTAGCTGAATTGCAGGAGTCATCAAGCGCAAAGGATTTAAATATAAAACATATATTAAATTATATTAATTGTATCGGAGATTTTGTTCCGTCAAAAGCTGAGTAAGTGCATCCAAAATTTTTTTCTTCAGTATTTTGACAGCCAAACGTATATTTTTCTGGAGGAATCTTGTTTAGGGAACGGAGATTGTTGAGCCCTCCGTAATCTCCCTCTTCTTGAACTCGCTTATTTTTGAAAATAACCTACATTTTGGAGAATTTACATAAAAACCTCATAACTCATGGTGAACTAGCCTTATAAAAACTTAAAAATTATGATCTGCTCCTTGGCAGATCAAAACTCACGTTGTTCTTGTGATATTTCTTATGAGGGTATCCACAGAATAGGAGAAATTGTGACCGCCTTGTTTATAAGAAAACAAACTCACAAAAAATTGTGACCTCCCAACTAACAATTCAGCTTCTTTTAGCTTAAAAATATTGATGTGCCGCAGGTTTCACTTTATATAAAGTTTTGGTAGGGCCTTCGGCGGAAATAAATTTCTTATACACACTGAGGGAAGGAATCGTTTGCGGCAAACGTAAAAATTGCCCAAACGACTTTTTCGTTTGCCGGCCAGTTTTGACAGTTCGTTTGCAGCAAACTCTTAAATTCGTTTGAGACAAACATTTTATACTGTTGTAGCAAAATTCTATCGTTTGTTTTAAACGAATAGAGTGTTTGTGTCAAACGAATGTAGTGTTTCTGTCAGACGAATAATGGTGTTTTGTAAACATATTTACTGTTTGTGGCAAACGAATGGTGCTTTTAGAGTAAACGTTTAACGACAAGCGAATGGGTCGATTGTTAGAAGATCAAAGTGGTTATGACAAATGAATAACACGTTTGTTGCTAATGACTTGTGCGTTTGTCACAATCAATACAGTGACTGCTGGTTTTCCCTTAATTCTGAAATTATATTATTTTATTTTAATTGAAAAAAATGTCAAGCTTTACTTACCTGGATTTGAACTGGTATCCTTCCGTATCGAGAGCGAGCATGCATCCACTGAGCTGATTTGCAACATAAAATCCTCCGGGAAAATGTTAATCACTTGAAAACTTCACACATTTTCCTTTTTTTTTAGTTGAGCAGAGGAGATGTACTGATTAAGAAATGTGGCTTAGACAATATCATGTATTTTAATTATTTAAACTATGATTAATTATTTTAAGTATGACGAGGACGACCGAAGTATTTAAAATATTGGGTCAGTTTTTGTTTTAAACTATTAGTACGTAGATGTGCTCTTAGGACTGAATCAAAACTTTTAAGAAAATCGTTTTGTCTAACACAATAATTGTTTTTATGCGTTGTAAATTAATTATATGTATTGATGGAAACCCAACATGCGCTTTAAATAATTATTCAATGTTTATATTTTTATCATTTTAACTTCATTATTACAAAAAAAAAAAAAAGTTGGGCACCAGCAGGGATCGAACCGGCAACCCTCGGATCTATGCTATACCTGGAGTAAAATTTTCCATTCTCCAGTCATATGGATTTAGTACGATACTAAAAAGATGTGATTTTAACCTTAGTAAAATGTAAGGGGATATTACGATGCTAACTTTTAACTTTAGTAAAATGTAAGGGAGTACGATGCTAAGCTCGTTTAAAATTAGCAAAACACAATTTTTAACCTAGTATCATGCTAAAATTGATTTAACATCGTACTTAATCATCTAAAATTTTGCGCCATTGTTTTTCGAAATGAACAACGGAGATATAAGTAATTTTAATTCATTTTTAAAATTGTACTTTTATTTTTAATGTTATTATTTTAACAATTATTTTTAATGCAAAGATTTTTAAACTAGCATTTATTTTATTTTTTAATGCAAATATTTTCGAATTTTGACTTTGCTATTTTTTAAAGCAACAAATTTTCAATTTTGAATCGCATTCTTTTTAAATGCAACATATTTTCAATTGAAATTTGATTTTTTGTACAAGTAGTGCTGAACTTCAGAACAATACCAAATTGATAAAGCAAAACAAGTATTGAAACGTACCCAATACTTGCCCTATAGACTACCTGAAATTGGTTAGATAGGAATTAAACAAAATACTTTTTCCTAATGGGAAATTCATTGCTGCAAGCGAATTTCTTTTAAAGAAACCTAAAATCAAAAATTCTTTCGCCTCGAAAGCATTAAATGTTTACCACAAGCATTAAGTTAATTTGTAAAAATAAGACTTAAAAATATATACCCTGCAATCATTCAATCGTTTGCTACAAATTAGGTTACTTTCTACGAATTTATCATTCGTCCCAAATGTTGGATTCATTAGTTGCAAACAATTGTAATTTATATAGTAAACGTAAAACTTTTTGCAGCAAACTGCATTTCAAAAGCTTAGTTCGCAATCGATTCATTCGTTTGCCATAAACAATTACACTTGCTTGCAAACATCATGTCGTTTGAATTTGGGAAACATTGTCATTTACCGTAATCAACCCAGGCAAATTGAGCTCGGAACGAATGGGTTATTTGTTATATGTTTGATGCAATAGAATTACTTTCTGTGGCGACTGTAATACAATTGCTACAAATGAAATACGTTTGCAGGGATTGTATAACATTTCCAGCAAATGTATTACAATTACATCAAACGAAATTCGTAACTCGCAAACGCAAAACAAAATATTAATTTTCTCAGTGCATGTAACGAGCTGGATAACTAATTCTTGAAATCCGAATAGGAGTAAGAAAAACAAGACTTACCGAGTTTGCGAGCTGTCACTCTAATAAGCTTCTAAAATTGATATTACAGAAGATGATTGAAGATGTCACTTTTTATATAAGTTGCTGCCTTTAAAATTTTCTGTAACCATTTTCAATATAGCCCAGTCAAATTAGACATTGACCCGGACAAAATGTTTTACAGGTATATTTTTTTTAGTGGAAATGTGCAGAACAGTGTACTTAATCAACTGTTAAAAGTCCCAAGCAATCCGCGTTGGCGTACGACCACAATCTTGAAAAAATGCATCCATCTTGCACTATTTGTTTGTGGCTATATCTATGGAACTTGTTGCCCTAGAAAGACCACTTAAGTGACAAATTGACGGGTTTAAATAGCCAAAATCAGGAAAGTAAATACAAATTAGTTAAAGGTATTACATGGCTACTGTTTTAAATTAAATGAATTTAACAGACTAAATACATAGCAGTGCAAATTTGAAAAAATTAAAAATTATTTATTATAAAGCTGAAATTTTGCGGACGTACCAACAATCATTTTGTAAGCTACCAAAAAATCCCTGTTGGGGTTAGACCACAATTTAAAAAAAAAGTACCATAATCTGTATATTTCGGTTTTTGGCTATAATTGGGTATCTAATTGTCCTAGAAAGACTATTTTAACATAAAATGGCCAGGATTCGACTTCAAAATCAGCGAAGCACACACAAAATTAGGAACAGGTGTTTTATGGCTAAACTGTTTTGAATGAAACTAAGTACTTTAACCGAGTGAAATGCACTACAATAAGATAAAAAAGATCAGGGCGCTGAAACTTATGTCATAAAAGAATCATCTTTCACGCTTTTTATTAATGCGATCAAACCGAAATTATAAACTTCATTCAAGTGAGCTACGGCGGGTGCTTGGGCAGCTACTCCCATCTCTTCTTTTTTCCACGCAATGACAGGTTGTGACACCACATCTGCTCACTATCGGAAAAAAAAGTGAATCTTTTAAAAAGCTCCAAGCAAGTGCAGATTTGCGCGATAGAGTTGCCATTTTCAACAAGCCAGATGCCACGCATGCAGAAATCGCAGTGGCAGGATAGGCTTTTCTGCTTTTGCTATTTGGATGCTCTGTAAGTAGCTCATTAGACATCGAACGATATAAATTTATTGTATATGCGAACTTTTGCCAAGCAGTCGATAAAATCACAATTTGATGTGTCAAGTCTTCCACCAACATCCTCTGCAGTGGAGCAACACTCGTTCAGAGTATATCATCAGGTAGGAATCATAGTCTCTGAAATCTAGTGCTTGTTATAAGTCAGATTCTGATTCTTAAGGTACAAGCCTGAAAAGGTATCCGTTTACCCGCGACGCTATAGGGATGGGCGTTAAAAATGGAAGCTTAATACCAGCCCCTTCTATGGCTGATCCAGCTCCAGCTGATATTCTTTAAATAATATCATATGCAACTGCAAATGCGGATGCGGATGCGACCGTAATTGTGCTTGCCGACAAAGTGGCCTTAGCTGCACGACAATGTGTGGTTATTGAGCCGGTTATGGGTGTGCTAATCGACCAGAATTCATCGATGAAGACAACGGTGAAGATATTGCTTGATACGAAGGTAATGATTGTAAAACATGTTTGCGGTAATGAGGTGTTTCATTGTTCCGTTATTATTTCCAGATAACGAGCAGAGCAACCGAAGCTGCTGAAAAAATTTTAAAATTTGTATCACGATATTTCTTAAAGTTCCTTTATTTTATTGTTATAAAAAAACTGCTCCTGGCATTTTCATATTTGGGTGTTTTTCTTTGGGGATTATTGGTACTGTTCTGAAAATGTCCACTAAATTTCAGCTTTTAAATAAATAGTTCTGGGACGGGGGTTATTTTATTCCAAATTTGCACTTCAATTATTTACTCTGTTATAGTAGTTTCATAAAACAGTTTAGCCATAAAACACATGTTCCTTATTTTATGTGTGCTTCGCAGATTTTGAAGTCGAAGCCTGGCCATTTTAAGTTTAAATAGTCTTTCTAGGACAATTAGATACCCAGATATAGCCAAAAACTGAAATATACAGATTATGGTACTTTTTTTTAAATGGTGGTCTAACCCCAACGGGGATTTTTGGTAGCTTACACAAAATGATTGTTTGTACGTCCACAAAATTTCAGATTTATAATAAATATTTATGGGACATGGGTAATTTTTTCAAATTTGCACTGCAATTTAGTCTGTTAAATTCATTAAATTTAAAACAGTAGCCATGTAATACCTTTAACTAGTTTGTATTTACTTTCCTGATTATGGCTATTTAAGCCCGTCAATTTGTCCCTTGAATGGTCTTTCTAGGGCAACAAGTTCCGTAGATATAGTCACAAACAAAGAGTGCAAGATTGTGGTCGTACGCCAAGCAGGATTGCTTGGGACTTTTATCTGTTGATTAAGGACACTGTTCTGAACATTTCCACTAAAAAATATACATGTAAAAAATTTTGTCTGGGTTAGGGCTTTTTTTTGTCTAATTTGACTGGGCTAATAAGCTTTATTGAATACTTCGATACGGCTTGTTAGGTTTTACTAAAGAATCATAAAGAATGGCTACGTTCGGGTGCTAGGCAGATATGTATATGGTATCTGAGATACTTTAGCATCTGATACGATTTCGAACGACCAAAACCGTGTATGTAACCAAACCAAAAACAAGAAAATGAACAGATGAGATGTCAGCTGTTCGTATAATCCAAACAGATCCGAACATTTTTGGGATAGCTTTAGATTTCTTCTTGATATCAGCTGTTTAGTTCGTCGGCTGTTTTTTTATTAGGCACTACAACAACACGAACAAATCTTGATACCATTGGTGACGTACCCCAACGCGGTCAATATGTCATCTATAATAAAGAAGCTCGAATTTGTAAAAGTCATTTTAATACTACGTTTTCATTGGAGCCGAAATGGGGTTATTTCCAAATTAGCTCATTTGAAATGTCAAATTTGTATAGGAAATGACGTTCCAAATGAGATAATTTTGAAATAACCTCATTTCGGCTTCAATGACAATGTTGTATAAAGAAGCTTTTTAAAAAACTCTATTAACATTTATAATTATAATTGAATAAATTGAACTCGTGGAGAGAAAATTTATTTATTTCACTTAACTTGTCTTGTTGAGCATTCGGAAAACTACTTTTTGTTGGTTTAAGACATAATCTTCAGTGGACAATAAACAGAAACAAGGTTTATGCTCATTAGATAAACATAACATTCGCCATTTTCGTAGATCTATGTATTTATGGACGTCATGTTCAACTTTTATGTTTTTGTTCTATTTAAAGTGAAGACCATAACTACAAATTTAAATAAATTGTTTTTCAATTCTTAATAAGCAGTTTAAAAATAGAAAAATTTATAATAACAATCAAATAAAGTTAGATTATAATTTTTATTTTCTCCGAACATAAGCAGATGATTGTGACGTCACACACCTATTTAATTTAATCTAATTTAATTTAATTTAATTTTAATTGAATACATCATAACACAATAAGAATACACTTTTAAGTCTGTGATAGGTAAATAACATTTTTGAGTATACCAAAATACAATAATAAGAAATCATAGTAATAATACCTAGTAATAAATACCTAGTAAAAATAATAATATTCCCAATTACAATAAAATATTAACATATACATAAACCAAAATATAAAATCACACCTGACTATGCTTGAAAAGAAGAAGAAGAAAACAAAAACAAAAATTTACAGATTTCACTCATAGAGTAAGAATGGGAGCATTGAAAATGAGTTGTATTTGCTAGATAAAACAAAAACATAACTAATTGTTTGCACTTAAACAAAATAACATTAATTAAAATTAAGTTGAAGCAAGATAAGTTATACGGGTGTCCCGTAAGTAATGGATAACCCTGAAATGCCGCATAGTAGACTTTATGACCGTCCTGAAAACTGACAAAAAAAAGTTCTATCCGAAACACAAGAAAAGTTATATGCATTTTTTTGTTCAGTGCATTATTTTTTTTCTTACTTTACATTTTTGAATACCACTACTACAAGTGAATGAGTTCCATCATTTTTTTTTGCAGGAATATTTTACATTACTTGTGCCAGCACATAAGTAGAAGAAAATTATTATAACTGTTGGACTTCTTAGAGAAAAAAATTATTTAACATTGAATTTCAATGCAAAATGTGAAAACAAATAATTTTTGAAAAAGTTAAATCATAGCTGGTATAAAAAAAATGCATGAATACCTGAGTGGCCAACTATTTAAAAAATATCATTTATTCGGAGGTGCAGAACCTGTATAAGAGTGGGTGGAAAACAGTTTGAGCATTTGCTTTAAATAAAAAAAAAATTAAAAAATTATCTATTTTTGTTTTTGTTTTCTAACTAAGTGATCATGTGATTAAAAGCTGGCTCAAAAACTTTTTGTTTAGAGAAAATAACAAATAAACTAATAGCAACCAACAAAATATTTGATGGGTTTGTTAAAGCCCAATAGAACAGGTAAAATTCAAAACAAGCTCGAAAATGTAACCGTTTTTTGCACTTTTTTGACATTTTTATCAATAATGCATTCGGCCCTAGAAGTTGAAAGCTTGGATTTATCATAAGGACAACATCGTAGAAACAGCCAATAAATCAAAAATCTGCTATGTCCAACACTTGGTATTATTTTCACGTTTACTGTGCTTATTTTGAAAACTTTTGTTTTTGCTAAATTTACTCTAGTATTGCAGATTTTTACCAATAACTTGCTATTGACTCTAGATATAATAATAAGTAATACCATTTTGAAATCTGCATTCAACGCGCATATTTTTTAAATAGTTGGCCACTCAGGTATTCATGCATTTTTTTTATACCAGCTATGATTTAACTTTTTCAAAAATTATTTGTTTTCACATTTTGCATTGAAATTCAATGTTAAATAATTTTTTTCTCTAAGAAGTCCAACAGTTATAATAATTTTCTTCTACTCATGTGCTGGCACAAGTAATGTAAAATATTCCTGCAAAAAAAAAATGATGGAACTCATTAATTTGTAGTAGTGGTATTCAAAAATGTAAAGTAAGAAAAAAAATAATGCACTGAACACAAAAATGCATATAACTTTTCTTGTGGTTGGGATAGAACTTTTTTTTATCAGTTTTCAGGACGGTCATAAAGTCTACTATGCGGCATTTCAGGGTTATCCATTACTTACGGGACACCCTGTATAAGAAAACGAAAATGTTAATTGAATGGAAGAACTCATTATTTAAACATAAATACACAATAAAAGTAAATAATTCTATTTATATATTTTTGAATTTTGAAATTCTTGTTAGGAGGTGATGTTGACAACCTATCGTGATGCAATAGGGTACATTATAATTATTTTAATTTGGTAAGCTTTTCATTTGTGAAAGCTACAAAAATAGTTGATAATAGCTGATGGCTGAACACAACACTGTAACTTCAATCAAAAATGCTCAAATTTGTGTCGTACCATACATTTCTTGCAACAACTCAAACGTTGTAATTATAGAACTCTTCACTGTTTTCGTATCTTTTTATTTTGACAGTGATATACAAGCTTCATACACAGCTACCTACACCATTAGGCTTAACCATTTCCCAATGTGCTTGGAAGGTTCAAGTTCCAAGCGAATTAGGTACCTCTTCCTATCCTTACTAATTTTTTGGCAAATTTCATCTTGCCTGAATCTGTTATTCTACTTTTACTGACTAATGACTTTTTCTGACTTAATTGACTGCCTAACCTACCTGTAGCAAAAAGTTGAAATTTTCTCAATTTTATACTGCACCGAATTTTGTTTGACAATTAACATTTGCAAGTAGCACTGAAACTTTTTCGTGTTTGTTATCGTCATTTAATTTAATAATAATGACTGATATGATAATGATAATAGTTTTTTTCTGTGCGCCAAACCAATTTTGCAGTCGGATAAAAGCACATTTTTTTATTTCATTTTCATATGGCTATGAACGGGCTCGACTGTATAATGTTTTCTTCCTTTCGACTTCGTGAATTGTAAATACTAGCTATCTTCAACTACAATGAACCTACTGTTATTGATAGAATAGATAAGAATAGTTTTTGTTGTTTGTTTCAGAACGTTTGGAGCTTTCAATAAGTGCACACCTATGTTTGATTAATATAAGCGCTTAATTTCTGACGAGAGAAACAGAAGATTGAAATCCTTCAGTAAAATAAAAAATAAGGAACGATTTTATCATTTATCTGTCCGATTGAGTGTCACAACAGCTTGTCTTTAATAAGCATAATTCAAAAAGCACTAAATTTGAATTTTGTATTAGATTTCCAACTTTGTAATCTCTAGTTTAGCCAAAGAATATGCCAACCAACGAATTTAAATTAATAATTTCTCAATAATTAAGTAAATTAGGTAGGTGAAAAAAAACATTAAATTTTTAAATTTTTTCAAAGTTTTCAAGAACTTGTAGATAGTTTTTTGTTTGTGTAAATTCTAAGGGCAGTATTTTTAAATCTTAATCTGGAGGATCCCATTAGAGTTTTGTAAGTTACGAATTTAATTTATTGGGATTTTTCGTATGATAACACACTCGCAGTTAGGCTGCATAGCTTTTGCTCCGTAATTATATTATTATGCCTCGGTGGCGCAGTGTGTAGTGCATAGGACTCAGAGGTAGCAGGTCTAGGTTCAATTCCAGTTGAAATATTTTTTTAAATTAAAAACGCTTTCCGGAATTAGTTAGGAAAAATAAATAAGAACTCAGAGCAGTTTCAATCATCCCAATGAAGCACGTAGTTTTGAAATGACAGTAGTTTGTATGTATCACTTACAAGAATTTCTCTCTAATTTCATACGAAATTCTTGTAAGTGATACACACAAACCACTGTCATTTCAAAACTACGTCCTTCATTGGGATGATTGAAACTGCACTGAGTTCTAATTTGTGTCTCCTAACTAGTTCCGGAAAGCATTTTTAATTCAAAAAATTATCTCAAAAAATGTCCATATAAAAAACGTTTCAACATTATTTTTTTGAAAATTAAAAATGTTGAAAATACTTTTACATGGGAATTATTTTTTAAAATTCCTTAAATTGAAAGTGGTTGTAAGGAACACTTAGGTGACATTAGTGGGAACTCAGATCAATTTCAATAATCCAAATCAAGAACGTATTTTACGGATGATGCTGATTTGCATGTACCACTTACAAGAATTTCGTATGATTTTCTCTCGAAATTCGTGTAAGTGTTACATAGAAACCACTGTCATTTCAAAACTACGTGCTTCATTGGAATGATTGAAACTGCTATGAGTTCTAATTTATTTTTCTTAAATAATTCCGGAAAGCGTTTTTAATTTAAAAAAATATTTCAAAAAAACTCCATCTAAAAAACGTTTCAACATTTATTTTCGAAATTTAAAAAATGAAAAAAATAGTTTTACATGGAAATTTTTTGAAATCATTCCTTAAATTGAAAATGGTTGTAAAAAACACTTAGGTGACATAATAAGCACCATTTCAATAATTTTTGAAATGAAGGTGGTTTGTATGTAACACAAGAATTGCAAACCACCGTCATTATTGGCTTGTATTTAGGAAATTGAATTAAAATAAAAAAACAAACGAAAGTTTTTAATGATTAAATTTTTAATTTCTTAATCAGATATATATAGATACAATGTAAATATTTATTCATTTATGTACTGTTAAAGCTACAATATTGATTCATATTTTTGTGGATGTTTCTTATGATAGTTCAGTTAGATTTAAAGAGCTTTTTTCATCAAATTCACGAAAAAGAAAAAAAAAAAGAATTTAAAGATTTTTCTTTTTTGCCGTAATCGAATTGGTTACAATATTTTTTGGATAAATAACGCAGTTAGGACCAAAAAGACTGGAATTGAGTGAGGTTTTCTCTGATAGTTTAGCATTATCACAATCAACGATGTCTTGTTTGTGTTAAATTGACTACAACCATTGGGGAGATAAGTGAAAAGGTATTGTTGTCTTTGAAGAGTATGGACACTGAAGGAAGCTGGAAATATTTCATATATTATCTTAGGTTTCTTAGCAAAAGTTAAAAAATTTACCTTTCGACTCATAGCAAAGTAACTTAGAGTAGTATTAACTCGAACGCCAATTGTATCCTTGGGAGCTTCAATAGCAAATCAACTTATTAAATCACGGTGTTAAGGTTCCTTTAGCCGTCGTCTTGCAGATCCAAGAATATATAAATGTAATTTTGAATGTTTCGCAACAATTTTTGCTCTTTTCTTATCAACCGATTTCATTTAAGATTTCCTTTTATTTTTGACTTTATTTAACGTTATCAGCGTCTTCTTCATCGTCAATAAGCTACAATAAAATAAAAGTAAGTTTGAATTTAGTTTTAAAGGCCTTTTTTTGTAAAATAATTTAATTTCTTACCATTTTTCTCTATATTTATGTTTACTCGCCATCTCTTAGGCTAGCGATAAGTTTTAACGTTTAAAATGATAAACTTATCGACCCATTTATCGCATTTTTTCAATATTTCTATTCCGTTTGTTCCAGTCGATAAAGTTATCGCCTGTCAAAGTTACAGAAACCCGATGATGCGATAAAGTGAGTTTCGTTCCAATTCTCACCGTTTCTCGACAAGTTTTATCGCTTCGCAAGTTACAGAACATGGGTCCTGGTGAGGTTTTCCAATCCCCACCGACAAAAGGGACTGTCATCAAAACTTCAACAAAACTGGGAAGGCCCATATACCGTTATGAAGCGAATCAATGATGTGGTTTACCGCATTCAGAGAGGAGTAAGTGGTAAGCTTAAAGTAGTACACTGCGACCGTTTACATCGTTATAACGGTGGGAATAATGGATTAAATCGGGACGATCAATCCTAAGAGGGGGGCAATATGGTGAATTTTCCCAGTTATGTAAACAACGACACATTAGTACAACGTTCCGCGCCATCTTTGAGTGAAAAAAATAACTAAATCCATCACGGTTGTGTCCAGGCATCATCTAGCAGAATCCAGAACCCTAGAAAAATCTAGAACCCTTTATTTCGGATATAAATACAGGGCCACCAGTCCGAAAAAGAGCAGTTGGATTTTGAAAGTGAATGAATAAATGTCTGTGTGAATAAAGAGTTGCATACTTGTGCTTGGTTATAATAAAAGTAGTAGAAATAAAAGTATTTGAAATAAAAGTGTTTTATTTTGTGAAATAATTGTAATTTCAGTTTGAATAAAGGAAATAAGTTTTATTTGCGAACCCGTAGTGAAATATTACAGTACATTTAAAACCATATTATACGGATTTTAGCTCAAAACGTCAGAATTGTAAACTTTTAAACATAAAACCAAAATTAAATCTTAGATTATATTTCTGACTCTAGACCTCTATCCATATATTTTTCTTCGATTTATATATAACTGTTGCTATAAGTATTGCACAAAAAACTATAGCAAGGCCAACTGGTACAGCTATAACAGTTGGTATGCTTATTTTTTGAAGGGACTCTGTCCTCTCGGTCTTGTCTTCATACTGGCCCTTATCGACCTGTAGTTGTTGATCATCATTAATTGCAGACGAAGAAGATGGCCAATTACCACTTGTGATACATTGTTTAAGATTTTTATAAGCTCTGTCACTCTCCAGTTTGGCCTTGTCAATAGCTTGCTGTAGACATAACACTTGTTCTTCATTGATTTTTTCCATTTCTTTAGCATGTTTTGCTAACAGCTCAACATACATTTCTTTCATTTGTTGGAAATAACATTTGATTTGATCAGCCTAAAATAATTAGATTACATAATATTAGTGTAAGGTTGTTCTAGAATTGTTTTTAAAATATTTGGCGTGTTCAGGAATACGAGATATCGGAGATGTTGCCCCATCAAAAGCTAAGCAAGCGAATCCTCAGTATTTTAACAGCCAAACTGAGGTTTTTCGCTGAGGATAATCCTGTACCTTTTCAGGCAACTGAAATTGCTGAGGCCCTCTGAAATATCCTTATCCTGAACACGCCCATTTTCTTTAAATACCTACAATATCGATTAGGCACTTAAAGTATTCCAAGCCATCAACGGATTCTGATGTGCAGCTTTTTAAAAGATTTTCAATCTTCTCCACAATCTCTTTGAATTTATCCATATCTCTTTGGGTTAAGTTTTGAAGTTTTAATATGGCAGTTCCTTGACATATTTGGGAATGATCTTTTGCCCGATCTGCCAGACCATTGAAGAGTGAAAAAAATATTTCAAAACAAGAAGAATTGCGCATAGTTGGAATATTTTTGAGTATTTTATTCACGTATGAGACAATTTGATTTCGCACTTCAGCAGGAGTACAAGGTACTTCTAGAGTCATCATAGTCTGAGAAAAAAATATTTTCATTTTGAGAGTTTCTTTTATTAGCTGTCTTTTATTATTAAACCTAATTTATTTGAAAACAGTGGATCATTTTTAAGCTCTTTCTTTTTAAAGTTCAAATCCCGTTTCTAAAATTCTATTCCCACAGCACAGACACGCACTTATTTGTTAACTAATTATAAATAAATTGTTTATCTTACACTCAAAAGACAAGGAAGTGTTGCCACAAAAATACTGCATTTCACTGTGTATTTATTTAACATTTTTACTATGCTAGCTATTGTAAATTTATCTCTCCGGCCGGCGTGCCGATAAAGACATACTGGAAACTTTTATTGATACGCATTGCTTATATTTATATGCAATACTTTCAAGTAGTGTACCTCGCTAAAAGTTTTATTCCGAATAATATTTTATTGACTTTTTTATTAGAAAATATAAATAGATTTCAAGTTCGCAGTAGTCAAATTCGATAGTAATTGATTTGTGGTATGTGTCATTGCAATGTTAAGATAAGTAACACTTAACTTACACAAATTATGAACTGTTTATTTTTCTAGGTTTACTAATGGTGGTACATAAAGCATATGTGACGGTGACAATCAAAACGGTGCTAAAGTCACTTTTTCCAATATATTGAGTATGATATACCAAAATTTGCGTATCAAAGAGAGCTATCAGATGGTGAGAACATTTTGTTTCAAAACGAGATAATGAAGAAGTTATTATTGTTTCAATTTTGAGTTTGGCATCAAAACGAGGCTATATATTATTTTACTAATAATCAAAACGGACCTATCTTTCATACAAAGTTATATTAATTTTCAAAACGGCTCTATTTTTCCTCAAAATTAAATCAAATATATACGATTGATGTTCAAAAGGGAGCTAAATAATTTTTCCCGCAAAAATTTAAAACTATTTCCTTATAAAAATCTTCATTTTGCCATGTGATGTGCTATCGAAAGGTTATTCCTGATTCAATATAGCTTTTAACGGCCTGTAGTCAAAACAAATTGGCGTTTCGTCCCGGTGGCGCGATTGTAGCGAAAAGAATCGCTGAAGCACAAGCTGTCTTTAAAATCGCTCAACCTTCAGTATAAAAGGCTGAGTCACATTGGCGACTGCGATTGCTGCAGCTACAGCTTCCCATTGCGGCGCTGTATACTTTGTTCGTACATTCCAACTTTGACAATGCGGCAAGCGGCTGCTACAACGACTCGATTCCGCTCGGCCTGATACAAAATATTGAAATTGAATTCGACAACGGTTTTGGGCGAAAAATAATCTTTTCTGACAATGCGCATTTTCATTTCGGTGCCTGCGTTAGCAAACAAAATTGCAGCATCTGGGGTTCAGAAATCCTGCACGTTACTGTCGAGAATGCATCCACAGAGAGTGACAGTGTGGTGTGGATTTTGCAGTGGTGGCATCATTTGACCATTTTCTTCGAGAATGAGTCTTGGAACACCGTTTCGGTCAACGTTGGGCGTTACAGAGCCATGTTAACCGACGACCGCTGGTTCATTCAGGATAGCGTTGGCGCCATGCAACACAGCCCATGCCACAATCGATCTTTTGCGCAGCATATTCCCAAATGGTGTTATCAGTCGTCTTGGTGATGTCAATTGGCCGCCTTGGAGTTGCGATTTGACCCCTTTGGACTTTTTTTTTTGGGGAACCGTGATGTTATGCCAACAATCCGGAAATGATTCAAGCACTTAAGGCCAATATCATCCAAGCAATCCATGGCTTACAGCCCGAAACCATCAACAAGGTCTTTGAAAGTGGGAATGTTTGTTCTTACTAATAAAGCCATGATACATGGACAAAATTTAATTTGGTTCATTTTATTGCATTTAAAAAAAAAGAAACTTGCATTTGACCCACCCTGTATATGGAAGTTCGATTCTACAGAAGTTTAATGTGCACCCAGCTTTATTTAACATTGAGAGCCAGGTATTACTGATAAAATAGGCTCAACTATTCAACCAAAACAGGAGCTTTAAGTTGCATAGCAAACAAAATTGAATGCCTTCTTAAAGAGGATTTCCGTTGGTTGACCTATTTCACACTGGCATAAACAGGCTTGCCTCGCAGGCGTGACATGGCAAATGGGACAAGAAAATGAATTGCATCCTCCTCTACGACGGATTTTCTGTTTTTGTTGTTTTTTTAAAGTATTGATAGTTCATGCACCTGTCGTTGTCGTCGTCGTCCTCGTTGTCATCTCCTTTCAATACTGCTATCCATAGAGAGATGATTCGTAATTGGAAATCTATCTATAAAAGACTCTGCAACAACTACTGCATTGTTGGTTTCTGCTCTGCATCAAAACAGGATTTCAATTTGTTCTTCCTCCTGCCATTGATATAATTTTCCATTGTTGCGATGATTTGCCTGCGCGCTTTGCTCCTGCGATGTTAAAGAAACTGGGTTACATGTACGCGGAAGAGATATTGATTTTGTGTTTTGTTATTTTGTTCCTGCAATGCCTGTTATTCCCTGAGCGCATTATAGTGGGAGTTTTATATTATATCGAAAATGATGGAAAAGGACATGACAATACAGAAAAAAAGAGAGAGAAATTGGTATACCTTACAAGGCAGTATTTGTTCGATCCTTCTGAGTGGTTTAATTATTATTGCTGCAGTCTTATGTCAATGTTTTGAGTTTTATTTTTTTTTCTGGATAATGAAGCTGGGAAATGTAATTGCTGCTATGAATATTTCTAGGGCTGCTTATATGTTTTCAATGGAAGTTGTAGGTAGGTACATAATATATCTGATGTGTTTGGTAGGGCTTGCCACGAGACGAGACTCTGCGAGACGTTTGTAAGTCTCGTCTCTCGTTAAAATCAAAAATTTTCTGTCTCGTCTCGGTCTCGAGTCGGTCTCGTATAATTAAACCTTGTCTCGTCTCAGAAAAATACGATTTCCGGACAACTTGTTGATTATTGGAACGAAATATTTTCTATTATAGTTTGAATAGCTACGTGCAGAAAAAAGTAAATCTTTAACTGAAATTGGATTTTTTAATTTAATAGACTCCCTGTAAATTTCGGTCCAAATATACAGTCTCGTCTCGTTTCGGTTGCTTAAAAGCCAGTCTCGTCTCATCGAGACCGCGATTGAGACCGAGCCTTTTCTCGTCTCGTGGCCAGCCCTAGTGCTTGGTAGCATTTCGTTCATATTTCCTAACATTTTCTTGAAGAATGAATAGATTGAATGAAGAATTCAAGAAAAGATTGTAAAAATCACTTAACACTTTACTACAATTAAAATTAAAAGTTACTTTAAACCCTGAAATTCGCTTCGTCTATGTGTGAAAGTGGGCTCATCAGTTAGATACTGTCACACCCTTTAGGATGCAAACACGTTTACCGACTATTATCAGGGTGGACCAGATACGAGTTTCTTTTTCAAAATGCAATAAAATAAACAAAATTACATTTTTTCATGTTATGGCTTTATTAGTAAGAGCAAACATTCCACATTAATTATGGAACACAATGTCGTTCAAGTGGCTGTCTGTTTGCGCTGGTTTCGCAGTAGCGCATTCTGTCACTCCAATTTTTCAAGACCTTGTTGATGGTTTGGGTTATAGTGCACGGATTGCTTGGATAATATTTGCCTTAAGTACTCTTGAATCATTTTCGGATTGTTGTCATAACATCGGTCATTCACGGTTCCCCACAAAAAAAGTCCAAAGGGCTCAAGTCGCAGCTCCGAGGCGGTCAATTGACATCGCCAAGACGGTGCGCTAAGGATCGATTGTGGCAAGGGCATGGTGTGCCATCTTGCATGAGCCAGAGGTCGTCCAAATCCATGTCTGCAATTTCAGTAGAAAAAAGTCGGTTAACATGGCTCTGTAACGCCCATAGTTGACTGTCTTAGTCTAAGAAAGAAAGGATCTGACCGGGAACAAATTAGTTCATGAAATTTTATTGCTGGTGTCGACGCAGAATTTTATCCTCAACAACATATCCAAAGTTCCGCAAAATCCCCGCATTGGCTTTTTGTATCGACGCATTTAAATAGGTGGAGAGGGATGGGAGTTTTTCAAGCTGAACATTTTGACACATGTTATTAGGGTGCTTTAAAACGTTGATTCTAAAAAGACCAAAACTGAAAAGATACATGTATCCTGTAGAAAGTTAAAGTCCTTTTTATGGAATGATTACTTTTTTTCAAGTTAAACAATTAAAATATTACCCAAGACCATTTAAAGATAATGGGACATTAATGAAATTTGGTAGTAATGTTTCATTTGCTATGATTACCAAGAATCAAAAGAGCCCCAAAAAATATAATTTCCTGTTAGGGTCCAGTACATGGTTCTCTTTTGTAATGAGGGAACGATGTTGATTAATTTGGTTCATTCATACCAGGAAGATAAGTCAATTGCAGTCAGTAGCGGATCTAGGATTTGGCTGTGGGGGGGGCTTGGAGTTTGGAGATCTAGTTTGTACATATGAAGTTATATAACAGAAAACGAATTTTGACACTATCACTTTCCTTCTTTAATAATAGCTGTTTTTGGGCCTTTATATCCACTCCTATAAATATCCGCGCCTTAAAATATTTTCAATATATTTGTAAAGAGACCAAAATGTGTGTTAAACATGGAAATTATTTTTAAGCAGAGCTAGAAGCCAATATAAAGGCTCAGCAATACATGGCAGTATAAATAATTTTATAACTTATATTTTTAGATAAATTCGTTTATTTATATTGCTTAGTAATAATTCATTAGGTAGTAGGTAGCTACCTACATTATGTAAGAGTTTGTATAAATTAGCTGAAGGTATGCTTTGAACTTCACATTTTTTTATAAAATTTCAAAACTATTTGTAATTGGGTAGTTCAGAAAAATTACATTTAAGTGGTCTTACTGGCAAAAGCTCATAGTGCTCTGAAAGTGCCACTCCCCTGAGATCTTATTTTCCTGAACTAAAGCCAAACAACCTACTTGTTTTGTTCAAACTGTCACTGGAAAGCACAGAAAATAATATTTTGCGGATCGAAAAATTAATATTAAAACTTCAAGTCTTTTAGTCGGGCGTAAGAAACAGCTGCTCTAAAAAATAATCTTCACGGCCCAATTCTGCAAGTGTGAATGAATTTTCGTGTACGCTGCATACCTATACTTTTTATTCCTGCTCAATAAATGTGTCGATAAATTTGCACGTCACTCTAGAGTCTATAGGGATGGTAAATGTTCATGTCCACCTGCATGATTTTTCTGAGTTCACAGAGTTTCTCACGCTTTTTGAATTAGGCTCCTTGACTACAGAATTGCTTAGTCGAAAAATATTTTGTATGTACATTGTACAATTGCCTTGGACCTTTAAAATTTTGAAAACTAAGCCCCAGAATTATCTAACCCCAGCCAAAGCCGTAAGAAACAATTTCTGTTGTATCTCTGTTACTCTCCAATTGTTTTGGCCTCAATTGCGTTTCTTTCGTCAACTTAGCTAAGTTTTAAGTGTAAAAAGTTGTTGAATTTGACATGTTAATGTTAAGCCCCGACCAGGTTTTTTTTTTAAATTATATCTTCAAGCTTTAGTCCCAACTTCGGACTGACAGTCCCTAGACTTATGCCCTATGGAATAAGGTTAGTTTTTAGGGAGTTATTTGTTTAACACTGACTACGTTTTTTGTCCAATATTCTCAGACCATATTAACCACAAGCTGTTTTTTTTCCAGTTTTTAGGGAAAATTGTCATTGCATGAAACATGTCCATTATTCATAGCCCCCCCACTTGCTTTTTGCCGAGTTCGCTAAAGGCTTTAGGTAAGGGCTGAGGGCTTAGAAAAAAATACAACATGTAAATTGTTCAGCCACAACCACATTATTTTGTCCATCAAGTTTCACACCTTGACAATATTGTAGACGAAAATAAAACTCTACACGTTGTAAAACTTTGCTTTCATTATTTCAAATTATTTTAGTAATGGGCTGTGGTGGGCTTTAGCCCCTATAGCCAACCCCTGGATCCGCCACTGATTGCAGTCAATTAACTAATCTTTTCGATTGCAGTTAAATACTTTTTCTAAGTATTTTTACTCCAAAGATTTTTTCAAAGCCATTTTGAAGTCTTTAATATTGAAATCATCTTAAGCATTTAAAAGAATACAAATTAAAAGAATGCAATACTAAAGACTTCTTGAATTCTTTAAAGTGTTTTATTTTACATCGATTGCATTCTTGAAGTTTTTTGAACGCTATAAAAGTATTGCATTCTTTTGACTGATTTGAGGTCTTTTTATTATATTTTCTGATTAAGGTCCATAATTGTTCAGTGCAAGATTATCCAATTTTTAAAATTTTAAATTTTTAATAGGGTAATCAAGGTTAAAACTAAAATTGAGTTAAACGTCTATTTTCTTCTTTTTCGTATACTTGTTTTGGCATATTCCCTCATATCTAAGAAAATATTATTTTTTTTTTATTTTAAACTTTTTTTCAAGTTTGTTTTCAATCAAAACATTTGAAAAATTGTAGTACAGTCAACGAAGGAATTTTGCTTGCCAAAAATAGTGCTCTCTGGATTATTTTTTTATATGGTAGGGGTTACCCCCAGGTATAACATACCCAAAGTCCCCAGCCCAGGGCCGCGAGCTTAACTCAGGAGGGGGGGTTAAAGTTACCCCATTTTAGATTTTCGTGAATATTTCCACAACCTAGAACATAACTTTTATTGGAAGGGAATTTAATTTTCCTTCACTTTGTCGTATTGACTTTGACTGTATTATGCTTAGTTTCCGAAATATGGAAGAAAAACTACAAAATGGGGAAATTTACCCCCCTCTCTTGTCTAAGGCTTGCGGCCCTGGGCTGGGGACTTTGATTATGTTATACCTTTAGCCTCAAGTTCAAAGAAACATTACTATCACATACTACAAAGAATTATAATAACAAAAATTATAAAAAAAAAATCAAAAAAATTGTCGTCGTAACTTTCGATTTTCTCAAAACTAGGAGACATAGAACCATTTAGTTTTCAGTTTTCAATTAAGAATTAATAGGGGTTGTGAACAATAAAAGCCAATTCTGCATTTTATTTTACAATTTAAATGTAAAAATCCAAAACGAAATTTTCAACTTTTTTTTTTTAATTTTGAATTTGAAAGTAATTTTTACAAAAACTATGGACGTCAATAACTTGATTTGAAAATAAAATAAAAGAACGGAGTTCTGGCTTTCAAAAAAGGTAAATTTTTTTGTTGTAAGTGTTGCCGTTGATTTTTTAATATTGCTTTAAAAAAAACTGCCCCTCCTCTCTAAAGGGGGGGGGAGAAAGCACCCCCTCTATGGCAAATAAATTTTGTATTGTGTTCCTTTAAAAAAAAAACATTATCATTTTTTGGCGCCATATGAAAACAACTCTTGCTATTTAAATTTTTCCTAATTTAGTATACATCAACTTTTTCGTATAA
The DNA here is from genome assembly GCA_949320155.1 of Melangyna quadrimaculata. Lineage (NCBI taxonomy): Eukaryota > Metazoa > Arthropoda > Insecta > Diptera > Syrphidae > Melangyna > Melangyna quadrimaculata. The sequence goes on from OX439485.1 coordinate 69,274,747, forward strand.
TTTCGGATATATAAAAAAAAAGGAAATTATAACTCCTTTCTTAGCTTCACGACATGATGAACCAACAGTGAATAAAGGTGTATTAACGTTTTTTGTCTATTCCAGGTAATTTGGTCAGAAAACATTCAATTTCTAAGACAATAACAGGTTTTTCAGATTTGTTGACTTTTCTACCGCCCGCATCTCCTTTATTTTTGACCATAAACAAAATGTGAATATATATTTTTATAGATAATTTAATTGTCTCTAATTAACTTTTCCGCTAACATGCTAAGTTGTGGAAATATTCACGAAAATCTAAAAAGGGGTACCTTTAACCCCCCCTCCTGAGTTTAGCCCGCGGCCCTCGGTTGGGGACTTTGGGTATGTTATATCTGGGGCTTACCCCTACCATATAAAAAAATAATCCAGAGAGCACTCTTTTTTGCATTTATTTTATAATTTTGAGTCTTCGTTGACTGGGCTATTGTTATAATAACATGTTCGTCAATGATTTAAAAATATATGTAAGCCATTACTACATCTACAACGTCAATGTCAAATATTTTCGAGTTGTAATCTACGAGAGCAAGTTCTTGCGATCCAGTCTTGCATGTTTTTGAAAGACAGTGTTAAAAAAAAACCGTTTTCGAGATATGATGGTCCAAAAAGTTTGAATTCAAAAATAAATAACTAAGTATTTCTTTTTTAAATAAGTGGTGTATATGATTTGATTTGTTAATTTTAAAAAGAGGATAAAATACTTAATTAACCAAGTGTGTAGAGATTTTTTTTTTCAAAGTTGGTACTGGAAATGTCTAAAAAAGAGGATTTCTGGAAAGTTTTTGATTGTATCTTTGTAGGTACGAGGTGGTTTGAAAAATATGAAATCTGAAAATGTCATAGTAACTATAAGTGATCCCGACAATAACGGCAGTGATTATTGCAAATAACTCCCGGCTTTGATAAATGCTTTCCTGTTCGGCAGTATCCAGGACAAGTTGACAGGATCTTGGCCTGTTCCTCTACATGTTAGATTCCTTGTTCAAAATAAGCTATTCCTGTTCTTTTTAGTTTTTGTTTTGATTGCTTGTAATTCAGGTTGAAAAACACTAGCAAAGTCGGGAAGCCGGAAAAACCTTGGAGACAATTTTCAAATAGTCACATTATCTTTCACCTTCAGAGGAAGTCGAGAGTTACACTCCGATATTTTACAATAATTGATGGGAGGGAACTGCGAAAGTGGATGACTTATGTGTTGTCTTAAGTCTCTTAAGTTTTTTATAATAAATAGCAAAACTTCATCGTTCCAATAGTCTACAACTGGTGGCCAATTCTCGATCTATGAAGCTGTGAAGTGATAAATTTTACAAAACTTCAAACGTTAATATTTCGATTCTGGGTGAGTGTGAAAAAGTGAAATAAAATGTCAAAACTTCGTAATTTTTTATCAAGATTTGACATTTAATATCACTTTTAAACACTCATCCAGAATAGAGTTATTAGCGTGTGAAGTTTTGGAAAATGTATCACTTCACAGATCGAGAATTGACCCGCTGGTAGCCCCAATCACTAATATGTCTGCGTATACGCAACCACCTGTATTTAATCTCTCACAAACTTAACGAGAACTTCATTATGTATGACTTAATGAGTAAATGCCAAAGAAGGGGGAGACTGCTGGATGCCACCCTGCGGTTTAAATGCACCGACGGACGTGTTTAGTTAAGTTTGTATTTCTTAACGTAGCAACGTGTTTATGGAAATTATCCATTCTCTGATTTAAAACTCTCCACCGCGCTCAACGTGCGTTTTTAAAATAGATTCAGATAAAGGACGTTGAAGTTGATGATTATCGTTATAATTTCGAAACCAATTTGCCAAAATAAGGCAAATACAAATTTAAATAAATTTTTCCGTTAGAAGTTGAAATAAAACAATTTTTACAGCATAGTCTTGGGAGCTCGATTAAAAGTAAAACGTTTGGAAAAGAGCGATTCAAAATACTGGGTTTTCAATGAGACGGTTAACTTCTTGGTAACCATTTAGCTAATTATTATTTGTCAATAATGGTAAAGTGACTATTGACGCATTCAAATACAGTTGACTCCGCTTAACTGGAACACCATAAGTGTATACAATTTGTTTCAGTTAAGAGGAGTTTTCAGTACACCGAACATAAAAATAACTGAAAATAGTTTCTTGTTTCAGATAGGTTACCGACTTTTTCAGCGGTGAGGGTGTGACTGTATAAGGATGAATAAAATAAAAAAAAATAAATCGGGTGGCACAACGGCTCATGAAGAACCAGGGCCTAGTGACTAACAACTCGCAACCATTCCTGTGTGCGCCTGTCGACAGGAATGGAAGGGACCTACAATTGTATGCCGAATCCGAACGGCTAGGCGAGAAGCACTTATTCGTGACAAGTGATACTCTTGGAGGATTTGTCAATTCCTCGCAAGAGGCAGTAGCCCTGAAAAAAACTTTTTAGTTTTTAGGTGGACGAGGCTGGGAAGCGAACCCAGACCTCCAGCGTGACAGTCGAACGCACTAACCATTACGCTACGGGCTACTACTATAAGGATTAAGGAGGTACCTAAATTAGGTATTATTTTCATTGCAAATAAAATAATATAACTAAAAAACCTTATACCATTTATTCTATAACGAATAATGTCGGTTCACTTTCTCCATCAAATAAACAAAGCCATAGTCAAATTATATTAGTTCAATTAAATTTTGACTAAGCTCTCTTGACAAGGACATTTATTTTTCCCAATCCCTAGAATCTACTTGACATCTCCAAAAAAAAAAGATATTAATTACGTCTATACCTCTGCTTCCTCCTCGGCTCTTCCCAAATAAACTTCAAATATTGCTAGAAAAGCTATAATTTATCACTCAGCTTCGACTCACCCTCTATATGAGATGAAAATTAATCATCAACTCTTTTTTACTGTCATTAAGTGCAAATATACTCTTATACCGAATAAATTCGACCTTATATCCTTGCTGACAAAAAAAAAAAATAGAACCTCATCATCAGTAACTGTGCAAACCACACCGCCCAACTTCACCTACTCTCATCTCAACTAACTACCCAGAATGGGGGGGGGGGGCGGAGCGAGATCTATGTCTGCATTTCGAATAAAACCCCAAAATGTCGAATAAGCTAATTCATTTGTTGGTATACGGGGTTCGAGAAAGTACTTAGGACAATTCCTTTCTTTTTGTTTGTTGTTGGTTAATATTCTTGCGGAGTTAAATTTATCCTTTATCTCAGCCATAGAGAAGCATAATCTGTCATTTTTGCTCGTGCAATCCTTTTCGACGAAGGCAAAACATATAGCGTTATTCTCCTGCGCCCCAGAGCCAGACGATTCAATGAGTTGGAAATTATGATATTTCAACATAGATTCAGTCAGGGCAGGACCACTTTTTCCATTCTTTATTCCCTTCTCTGCATCATATAATTAGCTTTGCTATAGAACAAAAAAAAGAAAAAAGAAGCGGAAGTAAAATATCCTTTATTTTTACTCCTCGTTTAGTGACTCTATGGCGCTATTGTATACCTAACAAGACTTTTAGTTATTTCCTGTCTGCTTAACACCTCTAAGCACTAATTTAATCGTCATTTTCGGATAATTTACCGCATTATATTGTGGATGTGCGGCATCGCCATCATCATTAGGCATGAAAATTTTTCATCTTGTGTTGGCAAGTATTATTATGCAAAAAGGCTCATTAGACCTACCTTGATGAAAAGTTTTATTTTCTTATTTTTTTTTTATCTACTAAAGCTGTAATTTTCTTTGGTTTTATGAAATAAACCTTGTAAAATAGTACGACAGTAATTATTATTATTGCAAACAAATCGTATAGGAGTTTTGGATCTATTCAACTTCATTTAGGCGGGAGGGGCAGTTTTCTAAAAAAAATGACTTAAGAAAAAAGAAAACAAATTATTAAAAAAGACCGGCAACACTTACAATGAAGTACTTTACCGGTTTTGAAAGCAAGAAATATGCTCTTGAATCCTGAATTTAAATTAAATTATATATGTGAACAGTTTTCGAAAAATTTGAAAACTCAAGATTTTGATAAAAAAAAAAGTTTAGACTACCGATATAGTACTTTGTTGTTGACGTCAAGTTAGCAGGTCAACTTTCTCAAAAATGTAGATAAACCACCTGAGAGTGGATAAATGTTTAAAAATAATTTGTTGCTAATTTATTGCGGAGAAAATAAAAATACTTTTTTGTTTCGTTTGCGAGATACAGGGTTACCTGCTAAATTGACGTCAAGTTAGCAGGTAACCCTGTATCTACCAAACAAAACAAAAAAGTAATATTTTTTCTCCGCAATAAATTATTAGCAATAAATTAGCAATGCTATATTAGCAGGGCTTTATATTTTTTCAAATGAATATTTAAGAGTTGCCCGGTAACTTTATATACATTTTTCCCATATAGTATACGGAAGAAATAAAATAGTGACGAGGAACCTCTATGGCGGTTCAATTTTGAGCTCATTTTTTTTACTGATTTTTGAGCCACAAGCACCCAATATTTGTATGGTATCACAAAAAATCAAAGCAAATACGTACGTTCAATTTGGCGCACCCTAATGTTAGGTTTCCACTTGTCATTGAAAGACGCAAATTCACACACTTTGTCAAGACAGGGTGTGGCTAGTACCAACAAAACAAGCAAAGAGTGGGTATAAACCACCCTGTCTTGTCAAACTGTGTCTTTCAATGACAAGTGGAAACCTAGAATAATGTTTACGTGTATAAAAGGTCGTTCGTCAACTTCCTAACTTACTTATCTCACAAGGAATGCGCACAACTTTTTGCTAATTTTATTGGAATATTTTACATAAGGGGTATTCTTGCAAACGCAGAAAACCCATAGAAAGCTTAAAAACTATAGAATTTTCTATCGGTAGAAATGAACTGTCAAAATTTGTATGGGTAAAATTTTTTGCAAAATATAGAATTTTATCTCACAAAATTGAAGCGAAAATCGTAGAAAAAAAACCCTTAGAAACTTTGTGACGTTTAATTTGACATTTGACTTAACTTAGCTGTTTGTTTCTAGGTATCGTTTACGCAAAACATTCTAATTATTAAAAATTATCTCGTTACATGAATACCCTTATTAATTCTGAAGGCTTTTTTTAGAAAACCCTTGTAATTGTAATTTTTAATTCGGAATTAATGTGCTTGTACCGACTTCTATTATAAAAAATAGTTTGTAGGTTAGGTTAGGTTAGGTTAGTGGGCTGACAGTTGGTCTTGTAACCGTCACACTTAGATCAGTGTAGATCCATTTTGGTACCCAAGGAATTTTAATCACCATACAAAAAATAAACCTATGATGAATCTTATGACATAGCCCGTAAAGGGCGTCTTGAAAAATTCGAAAAATTCGCCTGAAAAGTCGTAGTTGTTTTCAAATAATTGAAGGAGTGTCTGTCGCTATATACATACCGGGTTGAGGAGAGGTTGACCCCCACAAAATTGATCTTCCCCGCATGAGACCCGTAGGAGCAGTGGCTCCATGCAACGTCTAGTGGGTGGGTTGATAGATCAGTGGTTGTTGTGATTGTGGGGGAAATTCCAGCCCACATTAGTGTTTTAGAGCATGAGTCTTTCCCTTACCCCCACCAGGTAGATCATCACTTCACCAGGCCCGTAAGAGCAGTGGCTTCATTCAACGTCTGGTTGGTAGGTTTGATAGATCCGTGGTTGGTGTATGGTATGTGGCTGCTTTGTTTAGTCGGTCCAAGGTGTAGGAGAGGTATCGCATAATTACCGGGTTGAGAAGCGGTTAACGCACAATTGTCTTTTGAGGGCGTAGTCTCTTTCCTTACCCCCACCAAATAGATCATCCTTCCACCAGACCCGTAGGATCAGTGGCTCCATGCAACGCCTGGTGGGTGAGTTTGATTGACTAGTGGTTGGTGCCTACGCCTACCCTGTTCAGTCAGGTTTACCTACATGTGCTGGAGTGAATATCGGCACAATTACAGGGTTAGGGAGAGGCAAACGCACCATTGTCCTTTAAGGGCGTGATCACCCCTTACCCCCACCGGTTAAATCATCTCTCCACCAGGCCCGTAGGAGCAGCCGCTCCATGCAACGTCTGAAGGATGAGTTTGATAGATCAGTGGTTGGGTCATGTGACTGCTTTGTTGAGTCGGATTTAAGAATTGTCAAGCCATTTTGCAGCGTTAATAAATTTTAACATGTTACTGCTTGTAATGCCAGATAGTTCCTCTAAGTCATTGAAGAAGTGTTTCCCGAGGAGTCTGCTTCTTACATGACATACAGCAGGGCAGTGACACAGGTAGTGAGGAGTGTCCTCTTGTATCTCCTCGTTGCCACATCCTCTACATAAATCATCTATCCTGAGCTTCATCTTTTTCTTGTGGTAACCCAGTTGGTTGTGTCCAATGGTAAGGCTCACGAGAAGAGATAGAGACTTTTTTCTCAGTTGTATAATCTTATCGGTCTTTTGTTTGTTGAAATTTGGCCATAATTTTCTAGTTATAACACAGGTATCGAGCGAGCTCCATCTCTTGTTAGTTGTAGCTAGAACTTTACTCTCGGTTACCCGCTTAAGATTACAGGGTGGGATCTGAACTGTTAAGCCTGCTTGATTATGATCAAGTGTTGATCCTGTTCTTGCCAGTTCGTCAGCACTTTCGTTTCCTGGGACATCACTGTGGCCAGGAACCCAACAGAGCCTTATGTTGTGCTGTGTACCAAGAACCCTAAGCTCTTCGCGACAGCATGTTACAAGCTTCGATTTTATTTCATTGGCAGAAATTGCTTTTTTTGCTGCTTGGCATCATTGAGACCTGTCTAGCTGCTTTCGTCACTGCCAGGACCTCAGCTTGGAAGACACAGCTGTAATTAGGAAGTCTGAATGAGCTGGCTTGTCCAAGGGTTTCTGAAAAGAACCCTGCACTAACCCCAGTATCCATCCTGGAACCGTCGGTATATATTGCTATCATCGATTCGCAGGTTGATGGCTGGCTGATTTGCCAATCCTCTCTACTAGGAAAGGCGGTCGTGATTGGCTTGTTAAAGTCTAAAAGGGGAGTTATGTAGTCGGAATCTGCGCGTGACCTATGATGCTGTGCTTCCAGCTACCGGTTTGGCTAAGCCGAATTGCGCTCTTGGCTGCCGATTCTTGTACAAATAGGTCAAGGGGTATTAAGTTTAGTATAGCTACCAAACCCGCTGTGGGTGTGGACTTCATAGCCCCAGTGATTCCAATACATGCCAATCTTTGTAGTTTGGTCATGATCTAGAGGTTGGTAACTTTGTCCACCAGAATACGTTACCGTATGTCAGTACAGGTCTAACTATGGCCGTAAACATCCACTTGATAATTTTTGGGCTTGGTCCCCAGGTTTTACCAAATATCCTGTTACAGGAGTAAAATGCAAGCATAGCTTTGTTAGTTCTTTCTTTAACGTTGCGACTCCAGTTCAATTTCTTGTCCAGGATCACACCAAAGTATTTTGCGTGATCGGAGATTTCGAGTTGGGTCCCTTCGATAGAAGGAATCTCGAAAGTCGGTATTTTTCTTTTGTTCGTAAAAAGGACTATTTCGGTTTTTTGCGAATTAACCGCTAGGCCACAATTCCTAGTCCATGTACTTACTATTGATAGGGCATTTTCTAGTTGTTGCGCTCATAGTGGAGAGGAATTTGCCTGTCGCTAGTAATGCTAGGTCATCTGCATATGCGATTACTTTGACTCCACTGTATTTTAGTCACACAAGAACTGCGTTCATCACGAGTGTCCAGAGAAGCGGAGAGAGGACCCCACCTTGTGGTGTTCCTCTGGAAGTAGATACTTCGATCTTCACTCCTCCTAACTCTGAGTTGATCTTTCTGTTTTTTAACATGAACATTATCCATCTGATGATGGTGCTATTCACATTAAGATTCACGAGTGCTCCTTCCACCGCCTCGTTTTAAACATTGCTTAAGGCTCCTTCAATGTCTAGAAAGGCAGCAAGGGTGTATTCTTTGTCTTTGAGCGTTTTTTCAATTGTACTGACGACACTGTGTAGTGCTGTCTCAACACTTTTACCTTTTATATAAGCATGATGTGCTGGAGAAATGACTTGCGGGCTCAGTTTGTTGCGTATGTATATGTCTTTCAAATGTATTTAAAAGAAAAGACGTGAGACTAATGGGTCTGAAATCTTTAGCAGGCGTATGGCTTGGCTTTCAAGCTTTCAGAATAAATACCACTTTGACTTCACGCTACGCCTTCGGCATATATCCTAATTTAAGGATACTTAGGAATATGTTTTTTAAGTGTGGGATCACATGGTCTTCATATTTTTGTAGCATCATGGGGAAGATACCATCCAAACCTGGTGATTTATACGGGGAAAAGGAGTTAATAGCCCATTTTATCCTCTCTTCCGTAATCAACTCCGTTGGTGTTGTGTTCTCTATGCAGAGCTCTACTTGTGGGTTGTTATTCTCGTTAGGGGTGCTACCGGGAAAGTGAGCGTTTACCAGGTTTTCCCGTGTTTCGCTGCACGATTCCGTCCAATGTCCATTGGGTTCTTTAAGAGATCCTAGAACAATTGGTCCCTAGCAAGTATTTTTCTGAGTCTAGCTGATTCATTGGTATTCTCAATTTGACTGCAGAAGTTTTTCCATGAGCTGCGTTTGGCTCTGAGTTTCCGTCTTGAATTTCTTTTGACAAGATTTGTAAGTTTCCCAGTCACTATCAGTTCATGTGCGCTTGGCAACATTAAAAAGTCTTCTCGTTTCTTTCCTGATGTTGCTAAGTTCAGTTGTCCACCAGGGTGGTTTCTTTTTACCCTGTCCCCCTGGTTTTAGTGGACATCCTTTTTCAAATGCTTTACCGAGAATTTCAGTGAAGCTATCAGTAGCTTTCTCTATAATCTCGTGTTCTCGCAACGCATTTTTATTTAGCTTTCGAATAGTTTGTAGGTACTTAATAACGACTGTCAATCGCAATCTCTTCTTCGACTATACCATCTTTTTTCTATCTTTTCTTTCTAATTTAGAAAAATATTGTTGTGAAGAAAAGAGATGAAAAGGGGGAAGAGAAGAACACTGGTACACGAAAAACAACACTCATGTCATGTGTCATGCTTGTCCGTTTGAATTGTCTTATATCTACTATGAAATTGGAAATCCAATTTTCAATTCGATTACGAAAAGATAAAGAAAATTCCAAAGTCATGTCAATATAGTAGGTAGGTATGTTGAAGGGGCAATGGGGGTTGGTTAACTTTTACAAACGAATGGGCGGACGGGTCATGTGTGATATTTTACAGAGAATATATGGCGGCGGGCGGTGACGTACAACAAAAGGAAGAGACTGTGCAAACGTTTTCGTTGCAATTGTCGTCATCATAGTACATACCTAGCTATGGCGAGCATATAAAAATAAAACTAAAACTAATAAAACAATATGTGAGAAATCGGGATATATTTCTGGATATTCCCTGCTGTGGCTGTTGCCAATTGCACACCAGTTTTGGGTTTCTATGCTTTGCTTGTTTGCAATTTCCACCTTTTGCGAAGGGATAAAAGCAAATATGTTTTTGAATTGGGGATAGTATTAGGGGAAGAGGGGGTAATTTTAAATTTTGTAGAAGTAAGTCCTTTGAAGTTTTCTTTAGAGACTTGATGAATAGAGAAACTGTATTTAAACGAGTGAAGTGGAGTGAATGTATACGAGGGTACAGGTCAATTAGTCCCTGAAAATTAATTTTCGGCAAAACTTTTAGACTAAGAGCCCACAGCAATTTTTGGGTGTGAACGATAGCAAAAATTCCTTTTCATATTCATATGCAAATATGAAAGTCTGGCATGTCGTGGTTGGTTTATCCAAATATTTGTGTTAAATTGAAATTACCGAGTTGTGTGATAAGCCCGTAGTCCCCTCTAGTTTCCTCACTATCACTCGCCTATCATACAATATTAGACCGTGGATTTTGTTGACCATTTCCGTTGTGACGACATCAATCGGGGACCAGGGCGTTCTGCTTCATTTGTGCTGGAGCGTCCTCAGTAAAATTGGATAAGCAAATTGTGGATTGTTCTGACAGATGAAGAAGAGTGCCCATAATATTTTTGGAGCTTTTGTTTTGTTTGCGTAATGTTTTTTTGTTTTTGCCATTTTGTTGAAAACTTTTGCTATTTTGAGGCTATAAACAATTAACGAAGTAGGTAACTTTTTTTTTTAATTTTGAAAAAAAGTTCTAAAAGTAGGTACTAATCTTTTGCTTCAAAAGATTCCGAGGAATCTCCTCATCAAAATTATCGTGGCTAATTTGTTTTTAGGTATATAACATTCTCATATTTCTTACACTCAACTCATAAGATCATGAATTAATTGAAAATCTCATAATTTGTCTAGAATTTAAACACCGTGCCTAGAAATCAAACATTTTTCAGGAATCACAATGGGAATTATGTTTTGCACGAAACAATTTCCTGCTATCTCCTATGGAATACAAATTGAACAAAAATCCTTTGAATGTCAACCAAATTGTATATTTTCTTTTGTACTACAAAATGAAATATTGTGGGGATATTGACCTGTCCCTTTGTGAATTGCGTTACTAGCTACCAGCTACCACATCAATGGCTGTTTTTTCTTAACCTAGTACGCATCATGGGTAAAGTACACCAAAGTAAAGTACATTCACAAAATTTTATAAATTCGAAGTATTCTTTAAAAATAATCCATTTTCTCCATGGATCTCCTATATAACAACAAAGTCTTACCACAGGTGGCATCCTCTCAGCATTCGACAATAGCCTTCACATGCACTACAGCACTACACAACACACATTTTGAATGCGGGAGATTTGTAGTTTCAATATTTCATCGAAGTTATCTATAGAGAAGCAACAAGGACAACAACAACTTGACAAAAAAAAATTGAACTTCTTCAATGCCGAGTTATACATAGACAAAACACGAAAGAAAATTGCTTGCCAACTTTTTTCGGATTTTGTCTCTCAAAGGATAAATTGTACCAAGTTACATTACATGTCGTATTTTCCTGAACTTTTCCAACTCAAATGAAAAAAAAATAAAAAAAAAAAAAAACACAACAAAAAATAAGAATAAAATAAAGAATCTTTGTTACATTTTATTTCTGTCAATGTTTTATATTGTTCGTTCATCCCTATCGTCGCATCCTGCCATCCTTTCTTAAAGTGAACATTAACTCTTTACATTCAATAACACACATCAAACGCTCAGGGATTTATCTGCTGTGAACATTTTCCACCGCACAAAACCAACCCAGCCATATCCATACAAGTGCGGGAGAGGAATATATAAAGAAAACTTTTCAAATTGAAGTTTTCTGGCGGCAAGAGGACATCCAGTAATGTCCTTTGGCCTCTTTCTTCGTCGCTGCACCGCCCACCATCATCGTTGTGCCGCATACAGAATTTGCGAAATTATTAAATCCTCCAACTATTATCCCCACAAAAGATTGGCATCATCACCACCGCCTGTGTAATTTGCGGCTTTCGATATGTGGCCACGACAGGTGCTAACAACTAGGGGATCTTATACAATATAGGTATGAAGCTTCGGGATAAACTCTGCTTTGATAAGTTTTCTCGCACTTCCACAGATAACCACAAAAACAAGCAAGCAAGCGGAACATGAGATAATCCAATTAGGGGCGAAAAGTTTAATTAAATTGACGAAAAAATAAAGTTTTGTCGCGTGCACCCTGTGTTTTCCTGCTCAAATAAACTTAGTAGCGCGGCGGATCCTGTGATAGCGAGGAGCGACGACGACGCCGACTACGGGTCTTTAGTTCATCCTGAAGGTGGATAATTACCCTCGGAGATTTTGGGCTTGCAATGACGACGTGACTGTGTTCGGTTATAATCTAGTATAGTTTTAGAAATCTTCGCCAAAGGATCGAATTAAGATTGTTTCAAAGTCTAAGATAAACATCTTGAGAACTACTCCTTTCCATGTTTTTGTGTGAACAAGGATACTATTTAGAGTCTCAAGAAAGGGTATGACCAAATATTTGTAGAATAAGATTCTTCATAAGACATTGTTAAGCAAAGGGACAAAAAAGAAGATATTGATGATTTAAATCTGAGAGTGAAAAGTTTTTATACAGTCTCTACATAATAAAGTTCTTTCATTATTTTGACAATAAAAACAAAATTAATTGTAGACACTAACAATGTATACCTAATGTACCTACCATGTTGAAAAATTTTCTAAGGAAATCATAATACATAAATATATTTTTAGATAGAGAAGTCTTAAATGTAAACAATGTTCAAAATGACACATACAAATCATCTTTAAACACTGTACACATGAGAGGGACCAACGACCGACGAATGAATGAACAAATGGGATTTAAAACATTAATAAACATAAATTCTGTACAAAACCTATACAAAATGGAATAAATATAATTAAGGATTATTTTAAGATACTAAAATTTTTATTTCAATTGCTAAAACAAGTGAATTTTAAGAAAACGATTGGTTCGTCGCGAATAGTCGCAATTCGTTACGACCAATTTATTTTCTCGAATTTCTCATTTTTAAGCAAATAAAAATTCAGAGTTTATGATTTTAAAATTAATCTTAAATCGAATTCTACCACTTTGACTAGATTTTGTGTAATATTGAGGTTTATTAATTTTTTAATTCCTTTTTGTGTGTTTATTCGTCGGTCGTTGGTCACTCTCATGTGAATGATCATCAAAATAAAATCCACAGCTGGAGGGATCGTAATTGTTTGTGCTTAAAACAAAAGCTTCCCAGTAGGAAATTTCAAAAAATTCATGAAGGAATTCATGAAGGAATCAAAGTATGGATTTTTAAAGCAGTGTTATTTTATATACAGGGTGAACAAAATGAGTCAATTTTTGGTTTTATTTCTTTGAAAATATTTGTTCTTAGTATTTGAGAAATATAAGCGCATTACATTTAATAGTCGGCAAACGATAGCCTGTTAAAAATCAAGAATAAATAGTAAAAACACGTTATTTTCAGCACCGCGGTTGATACTGCTCGGATGTGATTCAAATATTATTTTCAAAAACAACCGTTTTTCATCTTAAAAATGACACCTCAAGCGTATCGATATCTTTAAAAATATCATTTCTAAAACTAAAATAAAAAACCATTAAAATGATGATTTTTAAATTTTTCAAGGGAGGTGGAGGGTGAACAGTGAATGCGAAAATTAAATCCAGCTGGATTTCCATCTTATGGAACCTAAAGTTGATTTCAACAAAGTTTGAAAAATATCAAAAATGCGATGGCTTTTCGATTAGACGTTTTCAAATGGAATGACTCTCTATTTAAATTAATTTATTTATTGTTTTTTTTTTTTTAAATACATAATAGTTATACAAAATGTTCCATCAATTTAAATAATTTTTCAAATGTTCCTTGCCAAATATAGAAATTACTTTTTATTTTTTCTTAAAATTTTTAATTAAATTTTAAATTTTAATAAATTTTGAAGTAAATCATAATTTCGGATTTATTTGGTGCAAACCTATGTATTAAAATTCAGTGTCAAAAGTATATACTCCCGTTTTCTCTACATAATAAAATTCTTGTGTATATTTTTTAATACAATACAACATCCCATACGCATAACATAACATTTTATTTCAAAGCTTTAAATAAAACACAATTGCAGGTTAAAAATTCGGCAATTTCTATCCCGCATGCATATAAAACCACAAACGATTTCAACACCCATCGTCTGATCCAATTATTACTTCCTTAGCATGCAAAGTACCGCACCTTATCATCATAGCATGCTTGAGTGAACTTTTTCTTTTGGGACTTCGTCTAAAGGAACACACAAAAAAATTAGCATTAATTCAAAAGATGAAAAAAAAAAAAAAAGAGAGAGAAAATAAAATTGAGTCGGAATGTTTACAAGAGCATTTGCATAGAACTACAATTGTCTCAATTTCCGTCTGACATCCTTTCACATATCCTGCGACTGCGACGACAATGACTTTTGTATATATGTATATTCTGATGTAATCAACATCCTTTAAGGTCTTCTTTTTCTTCTTGTGATGATGTGCACTTGGGCATATCTTTCCAATTTTGCACACATTCACTTTGTGTTTCTAAATTCTAAGTGAAATGGAAGCTAAGAATGAGATAGAAGGGATAATTCAGTCATACGGGGTCCTATATATGATCAGAGTTACCAGTTTTTAAACATACCTACATAGATCTTTTGTGTTTGTGAACAAAAAAAAACAATATTCATTCGAGTATTTACCTAACGACAATTTTTGTAAACATGACAAATAGAAATGCAAACTAATGTAATCGATAAATCATTTAACAAACAGAGACTTACCTCCATTTCAACATCGAAAGTTTGATCATGAAGTTAGGCTCTTACCCTATTTTTAACTCCTCAAGCCTTAAACCTTATACAAATTCTGCGTCATTTTTCCAATTTGAAGCAGGACAAAATTTCTGCCGTTTTTTTTTTTCAAACAAAAAAATTCTGGCGTAAATTCCGGGGGCCGATGAAATATCATCGGCTGAGTTAGGTGAGAGACCAAATTTGGTGAGTTATGTAACTCGAGTTTCAATTTAATTTAATCCCAAACCAAACCAAACTGAAAAACTGGCTTTTGTTGAATATATAAATTAATTAAAAAAAATAATTTTGTATTGTTTTTTTTTTTTTTTTTTTAATTTATAAAAAGAGTCAAACGAACCCCTTCAACCCTTGTGGTTTTGACTCATTTTCGAAATATATACATGGAAAAATAATTTTAATTTTGTTTATTTTATTGCATTTTTAAAAAAGAAACTTGTAATTGGCCCACCCTGTACACGTCCACATCAACTCAATATTGTTGATCGGCACTGTTGAAATACACAAATTAACAAAATGTAGACGCTGTTTTAAGTTTTTTTTTTTTTTTTATTAAGTACCTACTAGCGGTGCCCTTTCTACCAGGTAGCGCGCTGATATAAACATAAACATTTCGAACATTGCCAAAATAAACTCGTCGGCTATACATTATTTCTCATTATAACCTTTCCTTAACAAACCTAGTCTTACAAAAAAATGATGGATCTTTTTAAAGAATTAGCCCATTCAATAATTACAAAAAAAGTGCTAAATTCGCAAAGCACGTTGGGGCATGTTAGAGTAATCTTTAGCCAAGTTTGCAACTTCGAAAACCTGTGCTCGCTGTAGGAAAAATGCAACAGTAAAAAAAACTCTAAAATCACGCCATTTTTTCCTACATTTTCCTTTATAACTTTGGAAATATGCAACTTAGGAAAAACCCGTCCCTTATAAACGTGTTTGTTATAAAAATGTTCTACAATTTCACATTATCCATGCATGTTTTATTTGTGTTACTATCTTACCATGAATTAAAAACAAATCTGAAAAACTAAGTAAATTTGAAGCACTCAAAAAATAGGTCAAAAACTGTCCAATTCTGCTAAAAATTTGAAATCAAATTATCTAGAGTATTAGAAGACGAAATTCGAAAATTCGACTGAAATCTGTGAAAAAGTTTTGGCAAGAAACATGATGTTTGTTAAGAACAACAAGCAATGTTTGCATCATTGCTGTGGTCAAAGTAGGACTATTAAGTTGGCACTGATTTTTGTACACGTAGTTCCGAAAATTGTTCACTTTACAAGTAAATATGTAATTTCGTGATGATTTCGGAACTTCTAAAATCGCTACCAAAGTTGCTTTAAAAAAGATATAAATATTTTAACTATATTTTGTCATAGTTAAGGGTTCCAAGTATGTGTACAAAAATCAGATTTTTTTTAATACCTGGTTAGATAGAAACACAAATATAACATGCATGAATTCAAAACTAATTGGGTCTTGTAGAAAATTTTATAACAAACAAGTTTATAGCGGATGGAACTACATCACGCGTTGCGAATTTACTGTCGAATTTGACTCGGCTAAATGGGCTTTTGCTTCGCAAAAAGTTTTATTGTAATATAACATCTTAATGCTATTGCGTTTCAATAAAAGATAGAATTTTTGGTAAGAAAATTGTCTAAAGGTACTCAGAAGCAAGTGAATTGCAAACTGATTAATTTTTGGTTTTGTTATTGTTTACTAATGTTATTTTTACTGCGCTGGCTATTCAGTCTCCAATAAAACATGACTTATAGAATTGTGCATACATACCTACAAAAAAATATTTTAAATCCAAACGAATATTTGTACTGAATTTCGTAAATGTCAATTTTATTAACATTTTGGAAAAAAGTTATAGTCTTAAACCAAAAGACCAAGTTTGTGTTATCCAGTATAGTGCATTTCATTTTTATAAATACACCTAACTAAATTTTTAGCTAATTTGTGTTTTATATGAAAATTGACATATACATACATATTTCTTTTTATGGAAAAATCAAAAATTCATTTTTGTTTAAGTATTTTTGATTTTGTACTCTTATTAATTTTGATAGTTGATCAAAGAAAGCAAACAAAAGCATGAACACTTTTTCTGCAATTGCACTTTAATATTTATACTTTAATATCCACTTTTTTTTAAATCCAACAAACATATTTGCGTTTACATTTTTGTGCAACTGCAACATGCAAGGGAACTGGGCACCCTTAATTTTTATTCGATTTTTTGAGAAATACTTTAATACTTTAAAAGAGCTATTTCAACTGCAATTGTCAATAGCTGCGTGCAACGTTCACACTGCGAATCTTGCTTCACTTCTTGAAAAAAAAAAAAGAAATAAAAAACAAGAATCCGTTATTTAAAATGCAAATTCAACTGTAACTTCATTTGTGCATAGCTGTTTTAAATGTTCATCCTAGTGTTTGACTGCTAACCTGGACGTGTGGGTTCGATCCCCAGTCTAGATAGCATTCTTTTCTATATTCCCCAACTTCAACTGGATGCCACCCGTGGAATTTAATGAGATAATTAACATCTAATTCTCAATCCACTGTGCCAACAAAAAACTTTCCTTTCCTTCTATTCCTTCTAACTAGTGCCGTGCATTGCATTTAAAAGACCTGAGGTCTTACAGGCATATAGTTAAAATTATTATTATTATTATTAAAAAAATTTCTACCCACTTTAGTTTCTATTTTCTTATCTTATGAATTAATGTTAAATGCCACTACCATCCACTTTTATTACATAAATTCGCCCGGTCATAAATAACCCCGTATTTATAAAGAAAAAATAGTCATTTCAGCTCCCGTGTTTAGGAAAACTATACCATGGAATAATTTTCCGGACTCAAACTAAAGACAATTGCTTACTGCTCCATTTGCGTCCGGAACATTCTTTTTCTATGATGTAGTTTTCCTGCGAACACGGGCGCTGAAAAAAACGGGGGTTATTGTACAAATGTTCAAATCATAATATGCAGTTGTTTAGATGTCCTGTGTACTTATTTTAAATTTTTTTTGCACAATATATCAACTTTTAATTTAATTTTACTACTTGTACAAGCTGTACTACTACTTGTACAAGCTGCAATTCTTGCTACAATAACTAACTTAATGCTAGGTTTCCACTTGTCATTTACCAGCTTACGAAAGACCTATTTTTGCGTCTTTTAGCAAAATGAAATACCCTAAAATTGTTTGTCTTTGAACTGACAAACTCTGATTGTCACAACGAATTTGATTGTGACAACGAATTTCAAAGACAAGTGGAAATAACTGAATTGACCAACGAAATGTCACTTTGTCCTTGAAAGACAAAGAAAATTTTTGTCGAACTTGTTTTATCCTTTGTCAATGCAAGACGTGAAGTTTTTTTTTTTTATTTTGGAGTTAGTTTTTATAATTCGTTGGGTAAAAGAAAATTAATTCCGTAAAATGAGTGACCAGAATTAGGTTATTCCAACTCAGAGGATGATAAAATTTGTAGAAGCAAAACAAAACAATTAGGGAGTCTACACTCCTGGAGTGGATAATGAAGATGAACGATTTTGAATTTAAAAGTGCTGCAGTTCAATAATTCAGGAGAGTGCGCTAGAAATCTTAGTAGAAAATGATTGGAAAACAGACGAATATAAATTTCAGCTGTCATATACCTATTAATTTTTGATTTTGCATAAAACATTATGTAGTCGAAATTTTTTTTTTAATGAAAGCGGTTAGCGGAAATAAATGAAAATTCGAACAGAAATTTGCATTTGCATATCTCATTTTTGATAACAAAATATTTTTTCTTAATATATGCACATAGGTGCAGTATTGGTACTGATGAGACAGTAACCTTTTGCTAAGATCTCATTCACCATGAGTGTCAGTTCGGAAAAGACCAATCCAAGTGGAAATACTTGTCAATGAACTGACAAAGGCATCTGTCAAAAATTCTTTGTCTTTGAAAAAACAAACTAAAAAATATCGGGTGGCACAACGGCTCATGAAGAACCAGGGCCTAGTGACTAACAACTCGCAACCATTCCTGTGTGCGCCTTTCGACAGGAATGGAAGGGACCTACAATTGTATGCCGAATCCGAACGGCTAGACGAGAAGCACTTATTCGTGACAAGTGATACTCTTGGAGGATTTGTCAATTCCTCGCAAGAGGCAGTAGCCCTGAAAAAAAACTTTTTTGTTTTTAGGTGGACGAGGCTGGGAAGCGATCCCAGACCTCCAGCGTGACAGTCGAACGCACTAACCATTACGCTACGGGCTACTACTACAAAAAAACAAACTAATTTGTGTCAATTAAAGACACAAGTGGAAATGAACTGGCATTCGTGTCATTCAAAGATCAAGTTCACAGCTGTCAAACTGTTTCAATTCAACGACAAGTGGAAACCTAGCATAATGACATGTGCACCTGCTAGCGTTGGTACTCTTTTTGAAAAATACATTGAAATAAATTTTTCTTAAAATCAATTGAATGTCTTCCAACATAAACTGCATCTATAACTGCAAACTGCAATTGCTGCAATTTTACTTCCGCCTAATTTGTGTTAAGCTTATGCTCATAAGTTTTTTGAACATGTTCATATGTTTTATTTATTCAAGTTTCTAATCAATTTGTATTCAAACACTAAAAACTATATGGTATGTCTTCTTGTTTCTGAGAAATTTGAAGATTACGAAATCTATTTTTTTCTTAGAAATATCTCTTGTAATTTTTTTCTTTTTTTTATAATTTTGAAATGCATAGTTTTATTAAGTTGTTTTCAGACTCCGGAGCAAATAAAACATTTCAAAAAGATTGTTAAGAAAAGTTAAATATATGTACCTACCTATATTGACATATTTTTCAGTAAAATCAAACTGATTTTTGAACAAAATAGAAGTTTAAAAATATTCTCAGCTTAAAACATATTTTGTCTTGATAAAATAAAGAAAGATTTTTTTTTTAAATTATAAATGCTTGAGACTTGCTTCCTAAATTCAATGTTTATTTCGTCATCGTAATCTTCAAAGACTACACTTGCTGGATAATCATACAAACCAACTGCATATTTACTCGGTGGATTATGATAATTGTCATCGATCAAAAGAGCTTAGTTTATACAGGCACTGCGTTACGAACGACAACTCGATTTGATAGCTAAGGACTTAATGTTGCAAATGAGAAAAGCAATTTTGAACGGTTGATTTTTATTTATTAAATAAAGAAAATGAAATTTTGCATCCATTTTGGATTAAACAACAACCCCTAAGAGAAGAAAGCTTATTTTATAATTATAATGGTCATCCGTCTACCTCATCTGTGTAATTCATACGTCGTTGAAAAGATTTTTGCGTGCGCTTAATTTGTTTGTAGGGACGTTGAAGTGTCTCCACCTACACATTCGAGTTATATTTGCCAAAATCCAATAAGCTCGGTATGAGGATTGCGTTATTGTGCTTTTTGGTATTTTGAATCTTGTTGATTTGTTAAGATTGATATTAGTTTCTTATTAATTTTGTTTGTTTATGTTCAAAATTTATTGACAAGGCCCTCACTGTCAACTGAAGAGTCCAAGTGAGAACGCCGGGACGAAACGCCAATTTGTATGGACTAAAGGCCGTTAAAAGCTATATTGAATCAATAATTCAACAAGTCCAATTAAATAATGCTAAGTCTTCTACTTGGCTGATGTATTTCAGTAGTATATAGAATTTGTATTATAAAACACACTGATATGTAAACAATGCCAGGCCACGGGTAATAAAATTTCCAACAATTCTTGATTAGAAATTCTAATTGGGGTGGATATAGTTCACAATTGATTTTCGCAGTAAAATTGATGTAAGCTGGACTGAACTTAATAAAAATTGCGTCTTGACAAGGCCCTCACTGTCAACTGAAGAGTCCAAGTGAGAACGCCGGGACGAAACGCCAAATTTTTATTGACTAAAGGCCGTTAAAAGCTATATTGAATCTTAAATTTATTTGGCCTGAAAAGTTGTCCAACTGAACTCTTTGAGAGCTTTGATAGATGTCAAAAATTAACTTTCTAATAAACGAAATAAATAATAACTTAAAATATTTGTTAAGATAATTTTCCATTAATAACAATTTATTATTACAAGCATGTATCAACAGATTGGTTTGAAATTAATTTCCAAAATACAACTCTAGTTTTTGTACTATGAGGATAACCTTGTATTTTTGGTTCATATTATTATTATTTGTCCGCTTTAATGGTAAAGAAGGAACATGTGGCATAAAAATGCCCCTGTTGCATATACGCATCCACAGCACATGCAGTAGGAATTCAAAACGAACGGATGCTATGTTTACGAGATGATCTGGAATTTAATCCTTCTTCGGCTGGGCTGGAATTAATGGAACTTTGTTGTTTGGTATTTGTTTGTTCGGGATGTTCTTGGAAGCAGCTGCTGTCGCATAAAAACATAATCTAAACAAATTGTTAACATTGTAATACTTTATGATCGGAATTTTTCGTTCACTGTTTGTGACACTATATGTACAATATGCATCTATACCGAGGGAATTTTATAAACAAAAATTCTTATTTGGGCATTGAAGTTATGATACCTACTTATATTTAAAAAAAATGAAATTATGATTTATTTTGGTTGTTATTTTTATTATTAAGTGTAAATCTTGATTCTTGAGTTATACGCAAGTGATAAGAAGGTACCATTTGGCACATAAACTGAATTGTAAGCCACGTTAATTTTATTCAGTAAATAGATCCCTCATGGTAACCCTATGCAAACTTTAGTGCATCGATTTTGCATTCAAGCCTCAGTACGAAAGCAGCAGTTGCTATAAATACGGTGATTTTCATGATGACATGACACCAATATTTTTGTACAACAGGGCAAGTTTGGGTTCATAAAAAAAAACGAGCTGGAGATAATAATTTTCCCTAACATTACGATAATAACCAAAATAAATTAATAAATTATAAATAAATAAATTGGAAGAACTAGGGCCTAGTGACTAACAACTCGCAAGCATTCCTGTTTGCGCGTGTTGACAGGAATGGAAGGCACATACAATTTTACGCCGAATCCGAACGGCTAGACGAAAAGCACTTATTCATGACAAGTGATAATCTTGGAGTATTTTCCAAATTATTAATTAAATTAAATTAAAATTCATAAATTATAAATAAATAAATTTGAAGAACTAGGGCCTAGTGACTAACAACTCGCAAGCTTTCTTGTTTGCGCGTGTTGACAGGAATGGAAGACACATACAATTTTACGCCGAATCCGAACGGCTAGACGAAAAGCACTTATTCATGACAAGTGATAATCTTGGAGTATTTTCCAAATTATTAATTAAATTAAATTAAAATTAATAAATTATAAATAAATAAATTTGAAGAACTAGGGCCTAGTGACTAACAACTCGCAAGCGTTCCTGTTTGCGCGTGTTGACAGGAATGGAAGACACATACAATTTTATGCCGAATGCTAACGGCTAGTCGAAAAGCATATCATCACAAAAGGCAATAGGTGGACGAGGTTGGGAAGTGAATCCAGACCTCTAGCGTGACAGTCCAACGCACTTACTATTACGCTATGGGCTACAAGTTACAACCAATACACAAAAATATATTTTTTTCAAAAACGGCTTTAACGATTTTGATAAAAAAAATTACAAGTTACTATAAAAGATATGGTCAATATTATTAAAACAAAAAATTTTACCAATAACGGTTATAACAGGTACCGGTCATACAGTATTTTTTTCATTTTCAAACTTATCATTAATGTTTGCATCAATTTCAACAAAATTTTTTTATACAAGAGGCCTATTTTAGTCTTGGTAAAGAATTTTGCATATAAAAATTTTCAAAAAAATATGCTTTGAATTTAAAAAAAAAAATACAAATATTTTTTTTTTTTTGAAAAATGCAATATCTTGAAAACAGGTAAATGATTTTTTTTTTAAATTTTATGATAAATTTATTTTTAAAAAGTTCCAAAAATTTTATATAAAAAAACAATTTTTGAATTTTTTTTTCATAAATATATTAATATAATATATTTTAATTTATTTTTTTATTTTTATTAATTCATATTTATCATCCAAATACAAATCAGATATTATATTTTTTGAGCTTTATCTGTTCAAAATGGTATTTGTAGCTTTTTAGGTAATACAATTATAAAAAATAACATAATAATTATTTATATTTACGACATCATTGTATTATTGCACTAGTATTATATATTGTCTTTTCATGAATTTATTCAAATAATTTTTCTCTAAAAGAACATCCTAAAAAGTATTTTTTTTTTTTGAAAATTCGATTATGTTTTGATGATTTTTTTTTAAATTAAAATTTTATGTGTATATTAAAAATTACTTTAAATTGGCTTTCCAATTTTTTGTTTTCCTAAAATTGTTTTCAAAATTTTGTAAGCATATACAAAATTTAGTTTTTTTTTTTTTCTTAAAACCACTCCAACGGTTGTTTAACTACTTTTTGCTATAATTAAAATTTTTTTTCAAGTAATCAAAAAATGATACTTTTAAGTACCTATCCAATTTAATTTTGTTGTCCTAAAATAAATTTTATAATTTATAACAAATAAGTATAAAGTTTTAGTTTAGATTTAAGGTTTCAGGTTTTGTTTGTGAAGAATATACAAAGTTATATAACAAAAAACTTATTTTAACATTTTTTACTTTTCCTTTTACAATAGCCGTGTTATTTGTGCATTTACATATATCAGCTTCTATCGCCGCGCCGGTTTAAAATGTTTTCAATGTTAAGAACAATTACATCTGTCGTATGTAACATAAAATATTATTTTAAATGCCATTTTAAAGAAAATATTATAATCTTTCTTTTATTTAGATCTATCAAAAACTTCTACGATTTTATATCAAAAGGATATTTCGACTACCACCTAATGCTCCAAGCTATATGCTTATGCTGGAAACCGGTATATCGCCTCTATTTATTAAAACCCTTAAGTTGCAAGTTGACTACATATGTAATGTTCTCAAAATTTCTGATGAGCGTCTCCCTAAAAAAGCAGCACTTCAGGCGATAAATAGTCAATCGAGTTGATAAATAGTCAATCGGATTGGATAGAGCTAGCGGAAGAAGCTAATATATATCTTGCACCGGACGAGTACTTAATGTGGAAACCCTCTCTGTATCAGCTGATTTCTATTATAGATGATCGATTAAGATGGGAGTTTGCAGCCGAAGCAGAAGAATCCATCTACAGAAATAATTATAGTAAGCTGAACTACAACCTAAACCATAACAATGACTTCCGTGATGACTACACGATAGATCAAATATCAATGATATTTAGACTAAGAGGTGAACTCCTCAATCTCAACTTCATTCCGCATCGGGAAGAGTTGCCCTTGCTGTGCGAGTTGTGTAATATGAGCGAAAGAGAGAAAATTTTTCATTTTTTGGGTAGATGTCCTGTGCTTCGAGAAACAAGAAGACATATCTTTGGGTGTGATTTTCTATCAGAAGAGCTTATGATACATCATATTAATGAAATTGAAGTTCCTATACTCTACAAATATTGTAAAATAGCATAGAAATAAATAACCTAAATCTAACTAATCTTATCAACACATAACAACAGTAATGCTATCAACAACATAATATCACCACCATCAGCAACAACAAATTATTTTCATTCCCATGAAACCCTTTGTACTAGATTGAACTTTTTATTTTGTATCATATTGTAAATTTACTCCCCACCAGCGACAAGGAGTTTTCGGATTTTCGAATTGTCAACAAAACAGTCTTAGTTCCTTTCTTTATGACATAATCAATTGCCTATTATTTTGTCTGACTCCCATCAAACTGCACTGCTTAGCAATATGTTTATGTATATAATAATATAATAACAATATAAAACTGTTCACGTTGTAATGTATTGATTTCTATATTTCAATCAATTTTAAGAATTTGCTGTGGGGGGGCCTTAGGCGCTATAACCACCCCCTGGATCCGCCACTGCGTCTGGCCCATGCATTTATTTTATTTTATTTTATTTTATTTTAAATACATTTTTAACATTTGTGCAAGTCATAAAACATTATTCAAATAATTTCTTAAAAGATTAGTCGAAATTATTAACGAATGTTTGAGTAGGTTATCAATTTTTTTGTTAAAATTTTGTTTGTATTTATGTGTAGGTAACTTACCTATAAGTCCATTGAAGGATATCCGATTAGCGACATACTTTTGTATGGATAATCTTTTTGTTTGTCTTTTCTCAGGAGGAAATTAAATGTTGTTTTTTTATTTATTCTCATAACCATGACAATTTATGAATTTAGCTCTCATCTGAGCTTATCAGTTATACAAGTCTTATCAGTATCAAAATGATTTTCGTTTCAAATTATAAAAATATCTCTTTTAATTTGTCAAATAAAATTTAATTTTAGTTTGAAACCAACTTTCAACAAATAAACATAACAACAATGAAGTTCAGTATTATCGTTGTGTTCATCGCCACTACTTTAAATGTAAGTTTCACCGAATTAATATTTTCAAAAAAAGAAAATTAAAATAATTTAGAATAAAACAAAAAAAAAATTAGGTGGTCTTGGCAACCGATGAGAGTGGTTTGGAAGCAACCCAAGGAGAGAAACATTTACAAAGTTCCAATGCTAACTTCAATGAATGCGTTGATGGTTTTTCTACTGCCATGAATGCACTATCAAATAGAATTGAGAAACAAGTAAAATCATGCTTTGTAGAAGCTGAAAAACAAAACGCTGAAAAATTGGTAAAATACACAAATTTACGCGAATTTAATATCAACAAAACAAAAGAAGTTCAGCAGAAATTTATAGAATGTTCTACACAGATTGATCCTCAACTATATTCGAAATGTATTCAAAGTGTTGTAAGTATCTTATTCTACAAAAAATAATTCGACGCAATAATTATAATATATTAATTTAACATTTTCTAAACATACCTAGGCAACTGAACACAATGTTGTGATACAAAATCTGGTAACTGAAGAAAAAGAGTTATCTGATAATATTGTAGACATTGGACCAACTTGTGTCAGTTTTTCGATTAACAACACCAAAACCTATACTACGGCTATTTATGAACAATTTTACAAATGTATGTCAATTGATGAGTTTCAATAAAAACATATGTTATGGTGCATTAAATGGAATGGGTGCAAGTATTCAGAATTTGATATTATCTAATACGTCACCAACTTGGAAATAACATTTTTTTAGAACAAAATAAACATATTTGTTATTGAATTACATAAATAAGTGTAGTTTTATTTAAATGAACAAATAAGCAAACAAAAAACAACAACAGTTAACAAACAATTGAAATAAAAAGTTGTGATGTACTTTTTGTCAAAGACTGAGGTTTCGCTCGTCGTCGGTGCACCGGGGTTCTATCTAAGGAAGTACTCAACTTCAGATTTAGGTCATTTTCTTTTCAAAAAAAATATTTGTTTCCCATTTTCAAAAATTAAATCCGGTATGCCAACTTTTAGTATTTAATAAAATACAATTTTATACAAACTAAAAAATATATTCATGTGCCCGTTTTCAAGATATTGAATTTTCAAAAAAAAAATGTCGATATTTGTTAAGAAATCCAAACATTATTTTTTCGAATATGGAAGGAACTCTTGTAGCCGTTAACGAGAAATTTGAAAACCAAAAATTCAGTTCTACCACAGGTACCGTTAATAATGGTAACATTTTGTTGTTATCAAAATATTGACCATACCTTTAATAGTAAACGCACACCATTTCATAAAACTTCTTGGAAAATAAAATTTTTCTTACCGGATTTTCAACACTTGTATGGCAGGTACCGTTATTTTTGGGCCTACTAAAAAAAAAAAAACGCTATCTACCAAGTTTGAAGAAAATCCCTCAATCAGCAGTTTAGACCAGCAGTTCCCAAACCTTTTAAGCTCTGGAACCCTTAAGAAGGTCCAAATAGATTTCGGAACCCCAACTCTTAACGTGGTGAATTTGGCCAAAGAATGGAAATTTTTTTTTTAAGGACTTTTCTAATCTTTCAGTTTTTTTTTTTTAAATGTATAATTTAATTAGGATAAATTAAGATAAATTAAGAAAAAAAGTTATAAACTTAATAATTTTTATTAAAAAACCTTAAAAAACACCAACAATCCTTGAAAGGTTTTAAGATTTTGTGGAAATACTACAGCAAAATAATTTTCACTCGTGTTATGTGGAATATTATGGAATCGAGTTTGCTTCTATTTATGGATGTAACAATAAAACAAAAAAATATGTTTACTTTTTATCAAAAATGGCATATGATGTGGAGACATTGGCCTGCATTTTGTGTGAATTTGGCCACGACAAAATATGAAATAATGCATCAAAATAGTAAGAAAACTTGTTATAAGAAGTCCTACGAGGCTTGCGGGTGGCAATGGCACAGTGATTATAGTGTTTGACTGCTAACCTGGATGTTTGGGTTCGATCCCCAGTCTAGGTAGCATTCTTTTCTATGTTCCCCAACTTCAACTGGATGTCACCCGTGGAATTTCATGAGATAATTAACATCTTATTCTCAATCCACTGTGCCAACAAAATCTTTTCTTTTCTTCCATTCCTTCTAACTAGTATTGCATTTAAAAGACCTGAGGTCTTACAGGCATATCGGTAAAATTATTATTATTACAAATACAAGTCTCCTAATAAGGCTGCAAAAGGGCAGAGAAAAATTGATCCTCCTAATATTGTTCTAATGATATGAAAACTTAAATTAATAATTCATGTATTTAAAAAACAAAACAAAACAAAATATAAAAGAAACCCTAAAAAATAAAAAATCCTTAGTATTAGAACATGTCTCTATAATCAATTGGTAGGGGATCATTGATTGATTCTAGAAAACGTTTACCCAGCCAACCAAGTCTCTCAAAACTGCAGGGTGACTTTGGCAACCAAATTTTTGATTTAAAATAATTAAACTAGTCAACTGATTTGTCCAAACACTACGATACTTGTGCAAAAAATCATTATTCTCTAAAAAAATCTAGGTATGCAAAAGTTATTCATATTTTAATTTGAACATTTTTGGGACGCCAGCCATTCCCCTGGGGAAATCCGACATTTTTGAAAACGCGAGTTGATCTATATCTCCGAAACTAATCGGTTTGAAGGGAAAAGTTTTTATAATCAAATTTGTTGGAAATAAAATTATCTTTTATTTGTCATCAAAACTTTTATCTGGGTGGGCAATATTTTTGAGGTTATGTCGTTTTGTTCTTTTTTTTTACTTTTCTCATTTCGCAAGAAACTTACGTAAATTATTTTCATAACAAAAATTGAAGACTACAAAGTTTAACAAATGTTCATATAATTTTGAAGATGATGCGATATCCCAGTCCAAAATTAGAGCTTTTGGAGAATCAGCTGCTAAATCAATTGAGCCGATAGAGTACAATAAAGATAGACTTTTTCGTGGAATGAAATATTGGGAAGCTGATTTATTTATAAATGAAAAAGGGCTACTAGAAGTCTTATGTCCGGGTATTCGGGATGCCATGACCCTGTCGAAATCCACCATTTCGGAAAATGCGAATGGAACTATATCTCCGAAACTATTGATCTTAGAGGAAAAACTTTAAGGCCAAGGTTGTAGGAAATTAAACCATCTTTCGTTTTTACATACATTTTTTGTTATCGCTGTGGGGAATACTTTCAAGGTTATTTTCTTTTATTTTAATTTTTTGTGCAATTACACATTTTCGACGTTCCCGAGGGAAGTTACGTGAATTACTTTGCAAATAAGATTTTTAGAAAACAAAATTTTCAACATTTTGATACAATTTTGAAGACGATGCGATACTGCAGTCAAAATTTACAGCCATTTTGGTATTTGCATTAATTTTAATAACAATTTAGTATTTTATTTACTCCGGAGTTTTCATTTTGCCGCAACCCATATGGCTGTTACTTTTGAATGTGGTATCGCATCATCTTCAAATATATATAAAATTGTTGGAAATTTGGTGTTTTAAAATACTTTTTTGTTAAGTAATTCACGTTAGTTTATTCGGGAACGACAAAAATGTGTAAATGTGACAAAAATAAATTGACATAACCTTGAAAATATCGCCCGCGCCGAACAAAAATGTTTGCATGAACGAAACATAATTTAATTGCCTACAAGCTTGGCCTTACAATTTTTCCTCTAAGATAAATAATTTCAGAGATATAGATCAATTCATGTTTTCCAAAATGGCGGATTTCCCCGGGGGGATGGCGTCCCGAAAAACTGGACATAAGCTTTTCTAATATCCCTCTTTCAGGTATAAACAATTCAGACGTCCTATATTTCGTTCTACAAAAAAAATTTATCTCTTCCTGCGCCATAATATCTCGAGTTCGATTTTTCTTACGAATCCATAACTTGCCATATAGTACCTATGTATCGCAAGTAAAAATAATACAAGCATAGTATACGGCTCCAAAAATAATTTCAATCCCTGCAAAGGTTAAATGTTTCACATTATTTCGGCGATTACTCCTTTTTTTGTTTAGACTTTAACTTGAACTTAATTGATATGTTGTTTTCAGTTTTTGGAAATATTTTTTTTATACTTAAAAAAATAAATTTAACGAATAAACTTAAGACAATGCTAAACAAAAATATTTTAATATTTTGTCTAAAATTAATAATTTAATTATAAAGTTCTCCTCTTATTTCTTGTGGTTTGCTTGCGCCATCATTTATTTACCATATCAATCCCAATGGACTGTATATATTTTTAAACTTTAATTATTTTGTCAAATATTTTCTTTCAGCCTCAAACACTTACTTCCCCAGTTAAGGTTTTAAATTTATTTTTTTTAACCATATACACAACACTTTGGAGAATCATTTCAGTTTAACCCGCCTGATGAGATGACACTAAAAATAATAGAAGCACATAAAACCTTTTGAAAACCGCTAAGACTTTTGTCAAATATTCTAAATGTAAATTTCCACCATCAACCCGGAGTATAAATATGCTTAAGGCTTAGGCGCAAAACCACCCGTAGGCCACATTTAGACATTGTTATTATGTTTTCACAAAATTTCAATAACCACAAAAAGTAACAATGACAATAACCGTCAGCTAAGGCACACAGAGAGGAACAAGAGGACAATTTTAAAAGCTGAAACATCTTTCCCTTTCTCTGCGGCTGAAGTCTGTAATTAAATTCTTCAGAAAATCGCATAAATCACCTGCACAAACGCCTTATTAAAACGGAACACTTAGCATCAGGAGGTCGCTTTTGCTTGTGGGATTTTCTATACTTGTCCGAATGAAAACTCATATGAAGGTAAGGATGGGTTGTTGAAGAATAAGCTTTTGTTTTGCCAAAAATTGAAAGGAAACTGTTGTATAGAAAGAAGAGATCATAGACAGAGTGTTAAGGAAGTATGGGAAACAACTTCCCATCTTAGTGTGGTGTGTTAAATCTAAAATCAATTTGAACAAACTTTCGATAAAATATTCAATCTGATTTTTGAATGTTTAGCTTTAAGTTTAAGTTTAAGTTTAAGTTTAAGTTTAAGTTTAAGTTTAAGTTTAAGTTTAAGTTTAAGTTTAAGTTTAAGTTTAAGTTTAAGTTTAAGTTTAAGTTTAAGTTTAAGTTTAAGTTTAAGTTTAAGTTTAAGTTTAAGTTTAAGTTTAAGTTTAAGTTTAAGTTTAAGTTTAAGTTTAAGTTTAAGTTTAAGTTTAAGTTTAAGTTTAAGTTTAAGTTTAAGTTTAAGTTTAAGTTTAAGTTTAAGTTTAAGTTTAAGTTTAAGTTTAAGTTTAAGTTTAAGTTTAAGTTTAAGTTTAAGTTTAAGTTTAAGTTTAAGTTTAAGTTTAAGTTTAAGTTTAAGTTTAAGTTTAAGTTTAAGTTTAAGTTTAAGTTTAAGTTTAAGTTTAAGTTTAAGTTTAAGTTTAAGTTTAAGTTTAAGTTTAAGTTTAAGTTTAAGTTTAAGTTTAAGTTTAAGTTTAAGTTTAAGTTTAAGTTTAAGTTTAAGTTTAAGTTTAAGTTTAAGTTTAAGTTTAAGTTTAAGTTTAAGTTTAAGTTTAAGTTTAAGTTTAAGTTTAAGTTTAAGTTTAAGTTTAAGTTTAAGTTTAAGTTTAAGTTTAAGTTTAAGTTTAAGTTTAAGTTTAAGTTTAAGTTTAAGTTTAAGTTTAAGTTTAAGTTTAAGTTTAAGTTTAAGTTTAAGTTTAAGTTTAAGTTTAAGTTTAAGTTTAAGTTTAAGTTTAAGTTTAAGTTTAAGTTTAAGTTTAAGTTTAAGTTTAAGTTTAAGTTTAAGTTTAAGTTTAAGTTTAAGTTTAAGTTTAAGTTTAAGTTTAAGTTTAAGTTTAAGTTTAAGTTTAAGTTTAAGTTTAAGTTTAAGTTTAAGTTTAAGTTTAAGTTTAAGTTTAAGTTTAAGTTTAAGTTTAAGTTTAAGTTTAAGTTTAAGTTTAAGTTTAAGTTTAAGTTTAAGTTTAAGTTTAAGTTTAAGTTTAAGTTTAAGTTTAAGTTTAAGTTTAAGTTTAAGTTTAAGTTTAAGTTTAAGTTTAAGTTTAAGTTTAAGTTTAAGTTTAAGTTTAAGTTTAAGTTTAAGTTTAAGTTTAAGTTTAAGTTTAAGTTTAAGTTTAAGTTTAAGTTTAAGTTTAAGTTTAAGTTTAAGTTTAAGTTTAAGTTTAAGTTTAAGTTTAAGTTTAAGTTTAAGTTTAAGTTTAAGTTTAAGTTTAAGTTTAAGTTTAAGTTTAAGTTTAAGTTTAAGTTTAAGTTTAAGTTTAAGTTTAAGTTTAAGTTTAAGTTTAAGTTTAAGTTTAAGTTTAAGTTTAAGTTTAAGTTTAAGTTTAAGTTTAAGTTTAAGTTTAAGTTTAAGTTTAAGTTTAAGTTTAAGTTTAAGTTTAAGTTTAAGTTTAAGTTTAAGTTTAAGTTTAAGTTTAAGTTTAAGTTTAAGTTTAAGTTTAAGTTTAAGTTTAAGTTTAAGTTTAAGTTTAAGTTTAAGTTTAAGTTTAAGTTTAAGTTTAAGTTTAAGTTTAAGTTTAAGTTTAAGTTTAAGTTTAAGTTTAAGTTTAAGTTTAAGTTTAAGTTTAAGTTTAAGTTTAAGTTTAAGTTTAAGTTTAAGTTTAAGTTTAAGTTTAAGTTTAAGTTTAAGTTTAAGTTTAAGTTTAAGTTTAAGTTTAAGTTTAAGTTTAAGTTTAAGTTTAAGTTTAAGTTTAAGTTTAAGTTTAAGTTTAAGTTTAAGTTTAAGTTTAAGTTTAAGTTTAAGTTTAAGTTTAAGTTTAAGTTTAAGTTTAAGTTTAAGTTTAAGTTTAAGTTTAAGTTTAAGTTTAAGTTTAATTTTAAGTTTAAGTTTAAGTTTAAGTTTAAGTTTAAGTTTAAGTTTAAGTTAAAGTTTAAGTTTAAGTTTAAGTTTAAGTTTAAGTTTAAGTTTAAGTTTAAGTTTAAGTTTAAGTTTAAGTTTAAGTTTAAGTTTAAGTTTAAGTTTAAGTTTAAGTTTAAGTTTAAGTTTAAGTTTAAGTTTAAGTTTAAGTTTAAGTTTAAGTTTAAGTTTAAGTTTAAGTTTAAGTTTAAGTTTAAGTTTAAGTTTAAGTTTAAGTTTAAGTTTAAGTTTAAGATTAAGTTTAAGTTTAAGCCACATCAGTCGTTGCCTTTTAGTTTTGTGACTTGGTATATGTCGCTGTACCGCCCGTACAGTTCGTTGTTGCAGCTCCTCCTCCATTCCCCGTCTATGCATTCGGGACCGAAGATCACCCGAAGAATTTTTCTCTCGAATATTCTTAGAGCGAGCGTTCTCATCCGTACTCGAGCGCCGCTTACAAGCTCAATCCCTCGTTGCACCATACAACCTCACTGCACCACCCATAGGATCGGAATGGTGAGTGTACAGGGACACTTTAGTTATACGAGAGAGGGCTTTACTTCTCAATTGCCTTCTCAGCACAAAGAAACAGCGATTGGCAAGAGTTATCCTTTGTTTGATCTCAGCGCTGGTATCGATGTCTGAATTGATAGCGGTCCTAGGTAGAAAAAGTCCTTAATTACCTCAAAGTTATATCTGTCTATAGTGACGTTCTGTCCAAGACGTCGGTGTTGAGCGTCATATATACTTTATTTTGCCATCATTCACCGCTAAGCCCATCTTTGCCGCTTCCTTCTCAACAGCTCCAGTGACATCACGCTTTGTTCTTCCAATTATATCAATATCGTCGGCGTACACAAGTAATTGGACGGAATTTTGAAAAACTGTGTCTCTGTGTTATTTTTATGAAAATCTGGAAAAGCACTTTGTATTTTTATCAAAAACATTTTTTTCTTCCATCAAATGTACCTAATTATGCTATTTATCTGGAGAGTGGGCTACCTCTACTACCTCACAACGAAACACTGAAGCTACAAGCCAGCTATATTTTAAAAATTATGAGCCTTGGAGAAAACAAACTAGCAAAAAAACTTATTGAATACGAAATGAGGTATAGCCATTTTTGGGGTAAGGAATGGAAGCCTTTAGGGCAGAAGTGTGGATGTGACCTGATTCTTCACCCAGTTCATGAAGTGACAATTCTAAAAAATTCGTTCTCTACAATTATGGCAAGACTTGATGAGATGCAACGAAATGAGTTTATTCTCCGAGCGAGAAATTCCTCTAGCAGTGTTCTGTATTCAGAGCTCAATTATAATCTTTGTATTTTCAACTATTTTAAGGACGAATTCAGCTACAAAAAGATCTAATTGCTCTTTAGGCTTAGATCTGAAACACTTCCTCTGAATGGTTCGACCTTTTCTGCAAACGTTAACCAATTCTATTAAATGTGTTATAATTTGAATCAGAAAGAAGATAGTTTTCATTTTACGTATATATGCCCAGTTTTTAGTAGAATAAGGGAGAGGTATTTTCGGCACGAAACTCTAAGCTAGGAGCAAACTAAAAGAATATTAAATGGACTTGACTGAAATACATTATACAACTATAGTGTTGACGCTTATAAAGGGTCGCTACAAAAGTAGAGCAACAGGGACAGCAAACGACGCCATGTTTCTTGCCGTTCTTTTGACATTTCTCTTCAGTAAGGTTTGCCATTTTATGATGGAAAGATATACGAGCCAACAACGAATCGAAATTATTAAAATTTACTACCGAAATTCGGAGTCAGTGGACTCAATGTTAAGAGCGCTACGTCCAATTTATGATCGTCATAATCGTCCTAGCAGATCAAAAATTGAGCGTCTAGTGGAGTGCCTGTGAATCCACAGGCACAGTACAAAATGTTCCCGTGCCTGTGATACAAAGAAGTGCCCGTAGTGTCGAGAATATTGCTACCGCTGAGGCTTCAGGTGCAGATAGCCCAAATGTGTCTCTCACACGTCGTTCTCAAGCGTTGGGCATCTCAGTGACGTCGTTGTGGCAAATTTTGCGGAGAGATCTTGGCCTACATCCCTACAAGATTAAATTGACCACCAGAAGCGTCGTATGTTCGTGAATTGGGCTGAGCAACAACTTGAAAATGATTCGGATTTTCATCGAAAAATCATCTTCAGCGATGAGGCTCATTTCTGGGTGAATGGTTTCGTCAATAACCAAAATATGCGGTATTGGTCAGGCAGCAATCCACAAGTACTCCAAGAGTCATCATTACATCCCGAAAAAATTACGGTTTGGTGTGTTTTATGGGCCGGCGGCGTCATTGGGCCGTACTTCTTCCGTGATGATCAAGACCGGCACGTTACTGTGAATGGGGATCG
Organism: Melangyna quadrimaculata; assembly: GCA_949320155.1. Taxonomy (NCBI): domain Eukaryota; kingdom Metazoa; phylum Arthropoda; class Insecta; order Diptera; family Syrphidae; genus Melangyna; species Melangyna quadrimaculata. The sequence goes on from OX439485.1 coordinate 69,308,938, forward strand.
CTACCGTTCAATGATAACCAAATATTTTTGGCCCCAATCGGATGATATGGACTTGGAGGACATGTCATTCCAACAGGACGGTGCCACAAGCCACACAGCGAATGTCACAATCAATTTATTGGAAACCAAGTTTGGATAACGTGTTATCTCACGAAATGGTCCAGTCGCTTGGCCGACTCGGTCGTGCGATTGGACGCTGTTAGACAATTTCCTGTGGGGCTACGTCAAGTCTAAGGTCTATGCCAACAAGCCAGCGTAGATTGATGAACTTCGTACGAATATCGATCGTGAAATTGCAGCAGTATCGGCCGATTTATGCTTGAAAACCGTCGAAAAATGGGTTCAGCGTCTGGACTTCTGCAAGCTTGCCCGTGGTGGCCATGGAAAATAAATCGAGTTCCATACATAATGGCATCAAACGTACTTTCACAAGAATAAAGAATTTCATTGATATCCAAAACCGTTTTTGCTTTATTTTATTGAAAAACCCGATAATAGTATCGCTTACTGATATTAAAAGAATTCTGATGAACACATTTTTAATCTCGTGTTAAGAAATCATTGGTTTTCTTAAATAAAGGGCTTTAAGTATTATTATAATAACTTCCTTATTTAAGTACCTTATTATTAATTTTGAAATATATATTCATTTAATTTTTTATTTAAATTTATAAAAGTGCAAAATATAAAAACTGTTAAGTTTAATACCAAGCAGACGGCTGGTGCCATGTTTGATAAGTTATTTTTATTTCACCGTTGTAAATTTTACATCTTGTAACATTTCACATATTTATACAATAAACGAATTATTATTATTTATTATTATTTAAGAAGTCACATGACTTCGCCTTAATCCTTTTTTGAAATCAAGGGTGTCAATGGGGTTTGCAGCGTGCGTTCTCCATCGTCATTCTGAACAAACAGACGAGTTAGTCAGGGTTGCCAAAACTGATACATAAAAGCAATTAAAAATGGTATTTGCATTCATTATACAATAGTTATTTCTTGTTTACGTGACAATTATTATTTATTATTATTTAAGTGTCCTACATCCCGCTCTTATTAACTTCAAATTAGTTAGTTATACAACTTATTCTGTGGCTATGCTTGTAAGCACATTGAAATACTTCTTGAGCTACAGAAAAGTATCTTAACAATTTAAACAATTGTTTAAATTTTGTAATTTTGCAAAAATAGCACCAAAGCCATATTGGCGTAATATGAACTTTTTCGCCTTACACCTAAAACTCCGTTTTCATATTTCGAGTACCTTTAGTCTTTTCTCTCTTACTTCCAGTAACGACGTCTATGTCAACTTCACCATTTTATGCTCACAAACAAAAGTAGCCAATTAGGGCCGAAATATAAATGATAACTTTATGATGATAAGTATATAATAGCCAGACCAATGAATGCCTTCAAATTCTGCACAATTTACCTAACAAGCTAAGAAGGTAGGTAGGGCAGACGGCATGCAAAGCCCACATTTTGACAACTAAAAGCTTTGTTAATTGCTAGGATTACCTTCTTTTACTCTCTTCACCCGAGAATCATCTGAAAGAAATATTTTGTGTAATAACATAAAAGCAATGGTGTTCCAGGCAAATGACGATCATTATTTTTCCAACTCTTCAGCATCATCAGGTTTCTACTTTGTGTTATCCTTTTGCCCTGAAAAGCATTTTGAGAATAAATAAATTCAAAGTTCGTCTCCGAGCAACTTGCATCGCGATACAAAAAAAAAAAATACGAAATACCTATACGCTATACCATACCTAGTCCTTTCCATCTCTAATCAGCTCACACATCCTTTTCCGTAGAAATGTGTTTTAAAGCACACAATAATGTGACAAAGAAGAGATTTGTTGGCAAGCGGCACACCATCAACTGCTACGCAACTTGGAATCATCAACAGTTTTTGTTTATTTATATTTGTTAAGAAAATCCTTTTTTAACAAAAACCAAGCAAAGCACAAATTAGTATTATTTTTTTTTGTTGAATCCTTCCTATAAGCTTCTCTAAATGATGATGTTTACTCTGTTTCAACCTTTTTTTTCGTTCGTTGTGTTTTCTGACAAAAAGTCTCCTCATTATTATACACTCTTGAATTATAAGCTTCTTCCAACTAAGAATGAATGAAGGAACAGACACAACAGCCAAAGAAAACAAAATAATTTGCGATATCAAGATGATGATAAAAATAAAAAAGAAAAAAACAAAGTTGCTAGGAGATGTCACTCGGGTAATCTCAGCTGTCGGCCTTCCTGTCTAATGGTAAGCAAACAGCTTAATGAGCGACAACGATACGATGCGACGATGGAGATACAATTTATCAAGTATTAGTTAAATGTTGGCATTAAAACAATTTTTTTAATCGTCATAGTTGAAAAGTAGAGGTAAAAGATTGCCTGTAATCAAACACTTGAGATTAAGAAATTGTTCATAATATATTCATACCTGCAACATCATATTTGAGGAATTATCCCCGCCTCTAGCTGTTGGGCAATCCGCGTAATCAGGGTGATTAGTGATGACAAAAAAAAAAAAAACAAAAAAAAATATAACGGTACATTCCACAAAACTTCAAAAATATCTCAAAAAATACATAATTAAAAGATTTATCATGGTGCTTTTTTTATATGTATAAATATATTAGAAAAACCAAAAATTAGTCAAAATTTTATTCAATATTGAAAAATTTAAATTTTAAAAATTTGTTTTTGTTTTTTTTTTCCGTCAAAATTTTTAACAAATATAAATAAAAAAAACAACTTGTTCACCAATTAATTCCGCGACGTTTGATATATCTTACAAGCTTGTGTTGCGTACCCTTCTGTAAGAAAAAAATATTTTATTTAAAGAGAATTCACGCTTGCATGTAGTTGGCCTACCAACTATTGAGTTGAGCAAAACTGTTAATTGCAATCATTTGTACATCGTTTGTCTACGGTTGTACAAGTTTTAGATTCGTTTTTTACACTCACCCGTTTTTTATAAAGCCACTTCAAAAAAATTTACGGAGTTTGGCCCACCAACTATAACGCTCGAAAAATCTAAAAACTCAGTTCGATAAAAAATCGTTTTTCTGAGTTTGTCTTATTTTTTTTTTTTTCGTTTGTATACGTCCCAAATGTTTTTGACAAAAAAAAAAAATTTAACCAAATTTTATTAAAATTTTAAAAGATATGCATTCGTTTGTCTCTTTTTTATTATGATTTTTCATCGTGTTAATTTTTTTTAATTTGTATTCATTTCTATTTTTAATTAATTATTATTTTCTTTTGGGACATGAAGTTGGCCCACCAACAGCATTCTCTTTTATTTGGGTATCCACAGTTTCAACTTGTATGCGAAATTGCGATAATTAAGACTTTATTCTCTTTTTTTCTATTCTTTTTAAGGAGTGCCTTGCATGTAAGCTGCATTTAAAAAGAATTAAGTTACACCTGGAGCATTATTTATTCAGTTAAAATAATTTAAAAAAAGCAAACAAAAATAATTCTAATTCTATAGGTACTTGTTCATTAACTTGAATTTTGCCGTCGGCTTAACGCTTTAAATGAGTTTATTTTCTGTATGAAATAGAAAGTACCCAGCGGGAAATATCGTCCCCAATGAATTTTATAGCTGAATTCTTCAATCAATTCACTGGCCAGGTAATAAAAGGAAACGACATGTAATGATTTAGTAAGTGAAGAGTCATGCAATGTTTCCTCAGTTCATAGATTTGAACCCACTTTCTGCTTTGTGTGAAAACAACCCTTTCTTTCGTTGAATTAAAAATTGCTTTTGATATGGAAAATTATAAGATGAAAAAACTGTTGAAAAGTCATGCAGAAGTTCACCAGTTCATCGTCTATGTCCACTCATCTGCTTTGTTAAGTGTGCACCGCCGTTGTGTGTTTTGATAGAAGTTGATTTTTTTTTGTGTTTTCTGTGTTGACATTGTCTACTGACAGTAAATATTATAAGAGGACTTGCGAATTTCTATTAAAATGAGGAAATCTCAGATTGTCTTAAAGTATTTCAGGTTGTTGGTTAATCACCACTTCGCATATGAAGTGGTAATTAATCAACAACCACTGACCTAGTGATTTCACTTTAATTAAATTTAAAGTTTTAATTCTATATTTTATTTTAATTAACCAATCACAAATTTACAACACATACACAACAGAGTAATGAATTCACTATTTATTTAATTTTCTTCACGTTTTTCATTGAATTAACTATATTAAAAATAACGCAATGTTGCAACATTTGTATGCAACTTTAACACTCGCTACCTCTTAATTGCACCCGGATTGAAGATTCTTAGTATCCATTTAATCTTAACTACCATAGCATCTCTTCGGAGAAAAAATCTTAGCTTTGATAAAATGACGTATGTCTGGCGGGCCTGAGCTCTTAGTCTATTAGGTAGGTACTCAACAATTTCGGAACTACCTATCAATATCTATAATAGGCATGTATAGGTATTGGAACCTATAGTTACTTTCTATTTCATACAGAAAATAAACTCATTAAAAGCGTTAAGCCGACGGCAAAATTCAAGTTAATGAACAAGTACCTATAGAATTAGAATTATTTTTGTTTGTTTTTTTTTTTTAAATTATTTTAACTGAATAAATAATGCTCAAGGTGTAACTTAAGTCTTTTTAAATGCAGCCTACATGCAGGGCACTCCTTAAAAAGAATAGAAAAAAAGAGAATAAAGTCTTAATTATCGCAATTTCGCATACAAGTTGACACTGTGGATACCCAAATAAAAGAGAATGCTGTTGGTGGACCCACTTCATGTCCCAAAAAAGTAATAATTAATTAAAAATAGAAATGAATACAAATTAAAAAAAATTAACACGATGAGAAATCATAATAAAAAAGAGACAAACGAATGCAGACCTTTTAAAATTTTAATAAAATTTGGATAAGAAAAAATTATTGTCAAAAAAATTTGGGACGTATACAAACAAAAAAAAAAAAAGAAGACAAACATAGACAAACGATTTTCTATCGAACTGCGTTTTTGAATTTTTCGAGCGTTACAGTTGGTGGGCCAACTACATGCTCCATATAATTAATATATAATTAATTAAAAATAGAAATAAATACAAATTAAAAAAATTAATACGATAAAAAATCATTATAAAAAATAGACAAACGAATGCATATGTTTTAAAATTTTAATAAAATTTGGTTAAAAAAAAAATTATTGTCAGAAAAATTTGGGACGTATACAAAAAAAAAAAAAATAGAAAGACAAACATAGACAAACGATTATCTATCGAACTGCATTTCCAGATTTTTCGAGCGTTATAGTTGGTAGGCCAAACTCCGTAAATTTATTTGAAGTGGCTTTATAAAAAAAATGTGTGAGTGCCGGGACTCAAGGGGATGATGTGTAAACATCAGTGTAGTATATAGTTTATACTATATGAGATGAGGTTGCCAAAGGCGCCCGTCGAACATGTTATGTTATTTCATGTGATTCAGGGCTGAGCGTAAATATGTATTTAATTTTGTTTCTAACCTCACCCTCCACTTTCAAAAAAGGTACTTTTAGAGAATGTGGCAACTCTTAAAATCATACCCAATTTAGACCTTAAAATCATTACAGTTGCACCATGCCTTAAAAAACTGCATTTTCCACAATTATATGATGATGATAATTTTCCCGACACTATTTAAGGCACAAACCGTTGGCTTGGTTGGTGTCGTTGGTGTATTACTATACCCAACCACATTACCGACATTTACCACATTATCTCAATTTACTTTATTCAATGCACGAACCATTCGCATCCATTAGTTAAAAATTTAAATAAACAAGATGGTGGCGTATCCGTAATTTTGTCTTTCCTCTTTCAAGTTTACCCATACCGAGAGTGTTTTTTTTTCTTAATATCTAGCGCTAAGATGTTTACACATCAAAAAACGGTGAGTGTACAAACGAATCTAAAACTTGTACAAACGTAGACAAACGATGTACAAACGATTGCAATTAACAGTTTTGCTCAACTCAATAGTTGGTGGGCCAACTACATGCAAGCAGAATTCACGAAAAAAAAATGATGGTATAAACTAAAATCATGATAGCTTTTAACGGCCTTTAGTCCATAAAAATAGGCGTTTAGTCCCGGCGTTCTCACTTGGACTCTTCAGTTGACAGCAAGGGCCTTGTCAAGACGCAATTTTTATTAAGTTCAGTCCAGCTTACATCAATTTTACAGCGAAAATCAATTGTGAACTATATCCAACCCAATTAGAATTTCGAATTGTTGGAAATTTTGTTACCCGTGGCCTGGCATTGTTTACATATGAGTGTTTTTTTTATAATAAAAATTCTATATACTATATATATACATACTATATATGTATATGTATTTATATATATTATTTATATATATTATTATATATATAAATATATATATATAAATTCTATATACTCAATGATACTACTGAAATACATCAGCCAAGTAGAGACTTAGCATTATTTTATTGGACTTGTTGAATTATTGATTTCAATGAAGCTTTTATGGACTAAGGGCCGTTAAATGCTATATTGAATCAATAATTCAACAAGTCCAATTAAATAATGCTAAGTCTTCTACTTGGCTGATGTATTTCAGTATAGTATATAGAATTTGTATTATAAAAAAGCACTCATAGGTATAAATTAAAAAAATATAATGATTAAAGAAAAGTTTAAAATACGTCAAAGGGTGCAGAATTAAATTTAGAACAAGATAGTAAACATAAGATTTTATTATGTACCGTTAAGTCTGTCAATTTTTTATAAAAACTTGAAAAAGTGAACATTTTAAACAGTTTTTACAGTATTTACTGTTAAAACGGAATTGTAAGCAAAATATAACAAAATCAAAAAAAAAAAAAATAATTTTTTCCACTGTTAAATTCTACATCGTCTGAGATATTCTTGAAATTTTGCTTGTCTTGAATAATTTCAATAAAATTAATAAGGAACCATGAATGAAAATTTAAAAGTTTAAAAAAAAATATAACGGTACATTTCTGAAAGCTGGACAAATATTCAAATGATGCAGAATTTACTAAAGCATAAAACTGTGAACATTTTTTTTTTATATATATTACGACCTTACATTTAAAAAATGTTTAGTAAGCGTTGAAAAAGTGAAAATGTTAACTGAAAATTTTTAATAAGAAGATGAAGAAATTTAAATATTAAAATATTGAAATTACTTCTTGTACTTGTAATTTTTAATTGAATTTTATTCGTTCACTCCACTTAAAACAGAAGTAATTTCAATATTTTAATATTTAAATTTCTTCATCTTCTTATTATAAAAAACCTGACCACGGGTATTTATTTTCTAGGTGCACGAATTTAAACAAATTCCCCTAGAATAATAAAATTCACAGTATCTTTTTGCTGTGATTTTTATAAGAGTCGGTAAACATCGACCAAAATTTGTGTCTTAGTAGGGTATAACAGACTGAATGTTATACCTTGGGCGAAACACAATCATTTCTGGAGTTGAGGTCACTTGTAGTTTTTAATTGAAAATTTTTAAGTTAAAAAAAAAAAAATATAACGGCTCAACCAAAAAACTTGAGAAATAGGTAAATCAAAATTCTCAAAATTATATTTAAAATAAATGTAAAAGATTTCCTTTTTTTTTAAAGAAAGACACTTGGTAAAAATTTATTAAATTTTGATGAATTAAAAATTTAGCATTTTTTTACAATTCTCAATTTAACAGTCAACTATATGGATTTTTTTTAATTTAATCCATCAAGAAACGTGGTACAAAATATTTGAGTTCTAACTAACAAAAAAAAAAAAAAATTAATATAACGGTAAATTTCACAGTGATACAAAATATCTCAAACGATGACCAATTTAACTCAGTTTAAGATAAGGTAATATTTTTATTCATAAGGAACCGTAAGGTTGGAAAACTTGTCTTTGAAATTTGAAAAAAAGAAAATGTTAATTTTTTTGGAGTGAAACTTCTGTGCGCGCGTTGAGAGTGAAATTTCAAGGTTGAATTTTTGTGAAACGAAAAAAAATTTAACGCCACATGTGCAACGCTGAGATCATTGATTACAAGTACAAGTCCAAGTAAAAAATTTTATTGATAGGCTAATATATTTTATAAGTTTGGCGAGTCCTTTTATGTCTTTTTTCTAATTTCGTTAATTAGAATGCTAGAGTTTTGAAATTCGTTTGGTGAATAGATAATGAAATTCTAAGAATCTTACTATCTTAAAATTTTTATCTATCTCCTACTGGTAGGGAGATATAAATTATTTTAAATATTTTATCTCAAAATAGGCTAATTTCAAAAAATTGAATTAAATCAGGAGAGTCCGCTAAAAAATTGAATTATATATGGTTGCAAAATAAATAAAACCAAATTAAAGTTCTCATATACAAATTTTTGATTTTGCAGAAATTTTGAGCGTAGGAATTTTTGGAAATAGTCGGAAAACCTACTCAAATAAGCCGATTTATATCTTTTAAATTTTCACCTTTTTTTACTTTAAATGTTCACCATTATTATTTAATTTTCAAGTTTACAATCCTAACCCATCGATCATTTTGATATAGAACACATAGCTGCGTCTTACGCATATAAGCTTAATATCCCTATACATAACGAGATTTTTAGATCGCCAAAGAAGTTTCACTTCTGCCGCGAGTACTGAGTTACTTGCGCTCTTTTTTATTTAATAATATTTACTACTGAAATTGAAAATATTTTATTTTGTTATTAATTTTATTTTGCGCCTTTTAAGATATTTTGCAGATTCCTCCGGCGAACATTTCTGGAAAAAAATGTATTCGAAGAAAACAATGAAAAAGAACATACTTCAGTTATACATAGATTTTTATTAATATGTTCGTTTTTTGTTTCTAGACACATTATAGTTTATATTTAAAGTTATTTAACATACAAATTTATTAGTCTTAGGGTTTGTTTTACAATGTCTGAGTAAAGCTATAATTAGTAACTCGACAACATAATTATCCTATCTATTCCTGAAGTCTTCTGCGTTATCTCCACCTTATAAACATGAAAAAATTAAACAAAAAAAAAAAGCTGAAATTATACCAATCTACCTGGAAATTTGATAGGAACATGTGTGCAATAAGTTGCCCCAACAACAAGTTTTGGAAATTTAGCAATTTTATAAAATTCTTTTTGAAGTTCTTTAGTATCTGTATAGAGAACTTAACGAATCGTTCCCGTAGCCTTGCAATTGCCTTCGAAACGGTGTTAACAGTACGGCTTGCAGATGCTTTGCTTACGCCCGTGAAATCCCCTACCACTGAAAGAAAACTTCCAGTCGCATAAAACCGCAGAGTTAGCTAAAGACAATTTATTGGCTCTATTGCATTATTTCTGAAATTGTATTAAAATAGTAATTTTCTTGTTCAAATTGTTTTATTTGCTAACCTTTGTGTGTTTGTAGAAATTTCATGTTGAATCAACGATAATATATACAATACAGCTTCTTTCTTGAGTCTGAAACGCATTCAGAAATCGATTTCATCCAGAGTCTCCAAGTATTTCGGTCTAACTCGAAATACTCGTTCTCTTCTTGTCTACATCACACTATCAAAAAATTCATCCAATTTAAATCTAATGTTTCAAAAGTATCCATATCCATTATAAGTAGAAATGATAGTATTTATTTTCTTAACCGTTTTTACTTAAAGCTGCGGCAGCTTCTAAAGTTTTAATTGCCGGTTAGCTTTTCTAATTGATACTTCATCTGCCCAGTAAAATACTCAAAACTTTAATTATAAATCAAGACTATTCGGATATTGTGAAACGTAAATAAGGATGTTACTTTACGAGTAAGTTCAAAGTAGCTTAATTGCAGGGGCGTATACAGCTTTAGTTCTTGGGGGGGGGGGGTCATGCCAAAAAAAAAATAACACAAACTAATATTTGTTAAAAGTCAAGTGCCTTATATTTTTTGTTTCATAATTTACTGTGTGAAAAGGAAAAAAATCTTAATTAACTATACTAAAGGGTATTCCAATAGGGACGGGTTGATTTTGACAGCTCGTGGCAGCCATATTGTTTCTTTTACTTTCGGTCAAAATATCGTCTTTTAATCAGTTACTACAGACAAATCATCATGGTGAGTTACAGCGTCGAGCAACACGTGCAATAATGTTTTAGAGCAGTTAGAGGTTTATCCCAATTTTGGTCGAAAAATCATCTTTAGCGTTGAGGCCCATCTTTGGATGGATGGGTATGTGAATAAGCAAAATTGCCGGATTTGGGACGACACTAATCCACGCAAGATTCACGAGGTGCCAATGCATCCAAATAAAGTTACTGTCTTGTGTGGATTTTGGGCTGGATGCCTGGAGGCGTCATCGGTCCGTACTTCTTCTAAAATGATGCTGGCCAGGCCATCACCGTCAACGGCGATCGCTATAGGTCGATGATCACCAACTTCTTGTGGCCTAAATTGGATGATATGGACACTGAAGATATATGGTTTCAACAGGATGGCGCTACGTGCCACACAGCTTAAGACACAATCGATATTCTGCACGAGCGGTTTCATGGCATGGTTATCTCGCGCCGAGGCAACGTGAATTGGCCACCAAGATCGTGTGATTTGACCCCTTTGGACTTCTTCAAGTGGGGATTTCTTGAGTCGCAGGTCTATGCGAATAAGCTGCAAACTACCTCGACTCTCAAAGACAACATAATCGATGCCATCGGTCAAATTCAGCCTGATTTATGCGCCAAAGTCATCGAAAACTGGACCTTTCGAATCCGCGCCACCCAGCGAAGCCGGGGCGGCCATTTGAACGATGTTATATTACTATAATAGGGCTCTCAAATAAAGATAAAACCTTATTGATATCCTGTTTTATGTTTTATTCAATTTTAAAATCGACCCGTCCTTAATGTGAAACCCTATAATACATTAACTTGCAAAAAATAAGTTACAATAATTTAAAATCGTTCATATCCTGGAAAAATATATCGTACCTTAACTCATTTAATTTCAAGACAGTTAAGAATCAAAATTCGGCGTGAAATAACAGACTACGAATGTTATACTCAATTTTCACTACGCCAAGTAGTTGAAATATATATTTCGAACTGCCAAAGCCAATTCAAAATGAAATGAGCTACCTTTACAAAAAAATTAACAAATTTAAGACGAAAACACTTTTTTGGTATTTGCAAAGTTACCTCATTTTTGGTTCCAAAGAAAATTAAAACGACCCTTTATTAGCTGGACCAGTGACTACGCTCTTCGTTTTTATTCCTGACTGTTACATTTTTTATTTCGGAGGGCCTCAGCAACAGCATACAGCAATCTCCAGTTGCCTGACCAAAAAAAATTAGTTTAGCTAGCTGTCAAAATACTGAGGAAAAAATGTTTGGATTCGCTTGATCATTTGTTTTGAATTTTATTCAGAATTTATTTTAATCCTATCTATGTTTTCTGTTTCTTAATTTTAGAAAATAAATATAAATATTCACTACTGAAAATGAAAACAATAGCTATGATTTTCAAAAATGACCAATTGTGTAAATTGGTCTTTTTACAATAGTGGAAAAACTAAAATAAATTACATATTCGTATTATATTTGAATACAAAGATTCATTTTCGATGCGTTTCAAGAAAAGTGTGAACAAAGTTCACGAGTTATTTTGATATGCCTCTGATTGGAAAAAAATGTTTGTCTCAAAGGGCCAGTCCGTTCACAGCTAATCATCTTTAATCGATGATTAGTGGAGCTGGGAAATCCTGAAATGTGTTCGTTGATTAATTTTTTTTTTTTTTTAATTTTAAAGTATGAGTTGCTAATCATGGATTTCACTAATCAGCCAATTTTGGTTGATTAGCGTTGTTTAATTTAAGCCTATGAAAGTCACATACTAAATTTAACACACTGTGAACAAACTGGCCCTAAGACTGCTACCGACGGAAAAGTGAAAGGCACCTTACAAAAACATCAAATCTTTCTTACCAGTAAGCCTTTCTGATAAAAATAATGGACAAAGTTGTTAAATTCTACGAGCCTAGTCGCTTTTCGTCAATAATTCCATCCGACTGGTCAAACGGTTCACCGCAAGGAGTTCCAAAAAATCTCCTTTATACCATAGCTATTGGCTTTTGCATTATGGGATTCATAGGTTACTTTGTTAAAGTAATCCACATCCAAACCAATAACAATATTGTGCGATCGTAAATGTTGAATAAGTGCAAACAAAATCCTTTCATAATAGGTTTTCATCATAGTTTTATATATTTATGTCTTTTATCGTTAACATTAATATTTTTTGGTAGGTAGGTAGGTAGAGATGGCGGTCACAAGCATCCTTGCTCGATGACCCAATTAACGCTGTAATGCGCCGTTTTGATACCATAACTCGTTTGACCTGTGGGTTAAAAGAACATTTTTAAAGAAAAAGAGGATATTTGGTGACAGATCTCCCAACGGATCATCGCCTACGCCCGAGTTCAGCTGCAGTACGCTACGCTTAGTAATTTGCTGATTTGCCGGGACGCATACGATGTGATCCCTTAGGGTGATTGTCTAGTCGCACACTCGGATATGGTAATCTCTGTACACCTCCATCTGTTTGCACAACATGACTTGTGGTTACCAGAGAAAGTACCACCCGCCTGTATGACCAGACGCTTTTATTGGATTTAGACATTAGATTAAACTTATTAAGGATTTGGACATAGGAGAAACATCCAATAGGACCAAAGTTCGCAACTAAAAACCATCTACACTGTGCCAACTAGGCAACTTGTTGACTGGTATTGAAGCGAAGGTTGGCACAACCGTGTGATCCTCCGGTCCTCTTGCACCATGAGCCACCTTCAAAAACCAGTAGTCTGCTAGCTCACAGTCATAGGAGTTTGGGGAAGAAAATGGTGCAAAAGGAAACCGAAGTTAATTCTAGATCCATTGAAACATTCTTGAACTTGAAAATAAGAAAACACTCAAAAGGGTCGAGGTCCGCAACTAAGACCCATCTACACTGTGCCACCTAGGCACTTGTTGGCTGGTATTGAAGCGGAGATCGGCCCAACTGTGTGATCGTCCGGTCCTCGTGCACCATGAGCCACCTTCAAAAACCGTTAGTCTGCTAGCTCGCAGTCATAGGAGTTTGGGGAAGAAGACGGTGCAAGAGGAACCGAAGTAAATCCTAGATCCATTTCGTCGCATTGAGGAAAGAAGTCAAATCATTGATATTCGTTCCGGAGAGTTCGTTAAGGTCGTCAAAAAAGGGCTTCCCAAAAGATTGTTGCCTCATTCTGGCCAAAGCGGGACATTTACAGAGGAAATGAAAGACTGTTTCCTTTTCCTGCTGGTCCCCACAACTACGACAGTGAGTATTGTAGGGGATGCCAAGCTTCGCCGCATGTTCTCCTATTGGCCAGTGTCCAGTGCATGTTGCAACAATCCTTGCTATGTCTCGCCTGGGTCTGCACATTAGGTTAATAGTGCGGGATTTATTATAGGTAGGCCAGATTTTTCTAGCAATAATGCAGTTAGTTAAACTATTCCACCTACGATTAGATTCTGAGAGACACCGTGACCCTTCCCCTGTATACGCCGTTGCTTAATTGAAACTTAACTCAGATATTGTGAAACAAGCCCTTATAAAAATAATTAAATTAAAACTCATTGGCATCTTCTTCGTTCAAATGGTCGTCTTCGCCAATGGTATTATTGCAGGATGTTCCCTGGCAGGTTCCACATGTCACTGAACATAACATTCCTGATCGCCTACATTCGCATCTTGATGTACTACATTGTGTCCGACAGCTACAAGATATTAATTAACAAATGAATGGAGTTTCTTCAAAATTGGTTCCTTAAGGGTGCAAATTATTAAATTTTGTTGTGTTAAGCTACGACAAAACCAAATTAAACCAACATCCATTACGACTTTTTTTTACAAAAAAATGAATTTTTGTGTATTTTTAAAAAATTTTTACGGGTAAATACCTATATTTTGCTTTATATTTTGTAATTTACGAACAAACAATTTCTAAACATTTGATGCATCAAACTTATTCCTAATATCAATAATATCCAAAGATATAGCCATTTTAATGAAACCAAGAATTCCCAAAAATTAAAAAAAAAATCACACTAAAATCCCGTTATTTTTTTTTGACTCAACAGCTACAGTCGGGGGGCGATTCCATTATCGCGGGTGCAACATTTAGACAGACTTTAAGTATTTTTATAATAGAATAAAAGAATATTTTAATGAAATTATTACTTGATGGGTTACATTTTCGACAATTCGCTTGGGATTCGTTTATAAAACTCAAATTAATTAAATAAATCGTCAGAAAAAAGGTTTCAAAGTGCGATCGCGGATGCAACGAATTTGGCCCACCTATCTTGATCATAGTACGAAAAACACAAAAGTCTGTTAATTGTGAAACATTTATTATGTTTTTCTTTCATTTTATTGAACGACATTGATTCAATCAACTAAAGACATACAAAATAAGATAAAAAACAAAAAAAAAAAATCGCGGGTGCAACATCAAATTATCGCGAGTGAAACGCGTCTTACTTTAATGAATATTGACATCAGTAAAACGATATAAATGAACTGGATAAGAGATTTAATAACATATATTGCTAGTCAGTACCGTTCTCTATTAATTTTTAGTTTGTTTTTTTTTTTTCAGATACGTCCAATATTTTCGAAAAATACTGTGGTGCGATTCTCTTATCGCTGCTGCAATATTGAGACTCCTTTGAGTATATTTATAATTAAATAAAAAAATATTTTAATGAAATTACTGGTTGTAGGGCTACATTTTAACCTATTCCCTACGTAGAAGTGCTCTGCATTAGGGGTAGGGCTGGCCACCAGATGAGACTCGGCGAGGCTTTTGGAAGTCTTGTCTCGGTTTTGTTAAAATCGAAAATTTTATTCTCGTCTCGGTCTCGTGTCGATCTCGTCTCGGTCTCGTCTCCGAAAAATACAATATCTGGACAACATGATGATTCTTGGAACGTCAAACTATAATTTGTCCCCCATATAGTTTGAATATGAGCAGAAGAAAATAAGTATTTATCTGAAATTGGATTTTTCAATTTACTAGACTAGCTGTAAATTTTGGTCCAAATCCCCTATCCCGTCTCGGTCTCGTCTCGGATGCTTAAAATGCAGTCTCGTCTAGTTTCGAGACGCATTCAAGACCGAGACCATGACTTTTCGTCTCGTGGCCAGCCCTACTCTGCATAAAGTTCAGCATTTTTTCAAGCTCTATATATTTTTGTGAAGCAGTCTCTTTCCTTACTTCCTTGCATTTTAAATTAAATTGTTAAAAAAAAAAACAATCTTGAATAACAAAAATTATTATTCAAGGCATATTATTAATAAAATATGATACATAACTCAATAATGTTAGCTGTTGATAAGTTGCACCCGCGATCCTAATTTAGCGATTGCGGGTTTTTTAATTCGTTTTTTTTAATTCAACTTACAATTTACTACTAAAAACGCCTGGGTAAATTTTGTTTTTGATTTTTTCTTACTTTTATAAAGTTTCACTAAAGTTAACACTTTATTTCTATGAGAAAAACAAACTTTTATATATTTTATATCGCGGGTGCAACAAACTTACAATGGCTTTTTGCAATCAATAAAAGTTTAAAAAATAATAACAAAAACGTTTATGTTTTTATGTAAGCGATTAAGTCTATAGCGGAGTCTCGCCGGGGATATTTCTGAAAAGTTGTATAATAGTATTAGGTACAATACACAGTATAAGTATCAAAGCTATTACCAAAATTTAGAAACTTGTATGGAGCCATGTTTTTGTTTCTTGGGCTATGGAGACGAAGGTACGCATTTGAAAATTTGTCACATAAGTATTGAAGAAAATTAGTTAATGGTTTTTTACACGGATATAATTGCTCCAGCAATTTTTTTATTGAATTAGTTATATCACCTCTTAGACACATTCTTTTGGTTTTTAATTTCCTCGAAAATGATTCCATTGATTTATGTTTTCGAAGAACAAATATTCGGAATTTTACCAAGAATTTTCCCGGGAAAACCCGTAGTTTTTTTTTCCTGTACATTTTGGAACTTATGAATTTTGTGGTCTAGCAGTAAAATTATATAGATATTAATTGCTATGTGTTATTTCAGAAAGACATAGCAACAACATGGATTTCATATTTCAATATTATTTAAACTTTAGAATATCAAAGTTTTTCGTCATTGCTTAAAATCATTTCCATTCATCTATACCTATACAAATCAACTGCATCAATAATAATTGCAATAAAAGTTAATTATCCTGCAATGAAATTTGTTTTGCGGTCTGATTATTTCCAATTCGGAAATTCTCCAAACCAAACTCAATATTCGAGTCCAAAGTCTGAAGCTTCCTTGTTTAGGTAGCTATGTAGGTACATACACTCGTAACACTAACACTCTATCTATAGCCTAACACTCCTATAACACTCGATTTCACCCTAATAACAAACCCTCTTGTGCACATATAAATACCGCAATTGCTCAACTCAACTTGAATGAAACTCTCGATATGCGGATGCAGAGGAATAGTACAAAATAGGCTATATTCTAGGTCTAGGAAGCTTTCACCATCCTCTGTGGCCTATTTCAATTTGCAATTGTTTCCATCTGTGGACTCAATTTTTAAAAACTCTATCTCTCTATACTTGTTGTAGCTAGCTCTTCAAAAGTCCAAACAGTTTTGGAATGCATATAGGTATAGACAATTAGTGTGGTCATGCTAAATATTTATCTGATCGATATTTGATTCGATTAAGAAATGAAGACGTCCATATCGTCTTGGTATAAATATAAAGGGTTTTCCTATAAGAGGTGTTATTTTGAATAGCCCGCTAATTCGGTAGTTGTCACTTTTGAAGCTGTAATTTTTTGACATTTGGCAATTAGAAACGACGCTTTTAATAAAAATGGAACGATACACGCTTCAACAACGCATTGAAATTATTAAAATTCACTATAAAAATGAGCATGAAAATGATCCGGAATTTCATCGAAAAATAGTCTTTTCCACCTCGGTGGCTGCGTGAACAAGCAAAAATGTCGCATCTGGGGCTCAGAAAACCCAAGATTTATTGTTAAGAAGCCTCTCCATCCTCCACGGGTAACTGTTTGGTTCGGTTTATGGTCCGGTGGGGTCATTGGACCTAACTCTTTCCAAAATGAGGCTGGAACAACAGATACGGTGAATGGATTGCGCTATCGAGAGATGATTAATCATTTTGTATGGCCGGAATTGGATGTTATTGATCTGGACAACGTTTACTTTCAACAAGACGGCGCGGCGCTACGTGCAACAGAAGCAACGAAACCATCGATCTCTTACGGGAAAAGTTTCCGGACCGTATTATCTCTCGAAGAGGTGATCACAATTGGCCACCAAGAGCTTGTGATTTAACACCTGGCGACTTCCTCCTTTGGGACTACGTGAAAGATAAGGTCTACGCCAACAGTCCAGCGTCGATTCAAGACCTCAAAGATGGAATTCGTGAAGTTATTAAGGACAAACAGCACTTTGCGATTTGGTGATGGAAAATTTCATGAAAGAGATATTGTTGTGTAAGCGTAGTCGTGGCGGCCATTTGGCTGATATTGTTTTCCATTATTAATTGCATACTTTCCTCCTTACATTGAAATAAACATCCAATCAATTTGCATTTTCCAATGTGGCTGATTTAACGGGGGAAATGATAAAAATATTGCCAAGAAGCTAGTTTTCAGTGGAAGATGAATGCAGAAAGACTAAACAAACTCGACAAATAAAATATCAAAAGCATCTGTTGAGTTAACACAGAGTTGACTCACTGCGTTTTGTAGGTATCTATAACTTAAACCTTGACTATTATTAGTCGTAACTCTTTATAGCTATAAAGCGTGATTTTTATTTAAAATCAACATCACTTCGTCGAAAGCTGCTCACACTAACAGATCCTCCATAATATGCAGCAGACCAAACACAAACAAACTCCCGTTATTGTGGAGTGCATCAAATCGTCTTTTGTTCTGCTGCTTCATTTGGCAACACCAACGATTCGTAATTAAAGCGGAAATTTATCGGAGCTACTATATGCCACCTAAAAATATCCTAAATAAATACATACATACACTACACATGTTACGTATATGTTTCTATAGCATCTCTCTCAATCCTTAGGTAAAGGTATAGTTGCAGATAGTGGCAAAATGTACCGTCTATAGGTATATATCTACAAAATGGTCTCGAAATTAATTTGGATTGTGCTTTGGGCCAGCGGGCAACGTTAAATTCGACGAAAATTCAGCGAAGCTCCAATGTCTAATCCGAGGCAATAAATGTCTAATAGAACGCGCGTTCTGAATTTCAAAGAACCAAACACATTCCGCATCCGCATCCGGACAGCAGTACAGCCCCAGCCCATCATGATGACTTTGAGTTTTGGGGATATACCTACCCGATAGAGGGATGCTGGTGACTTGACACCCTATCTAACGCGCAACACAAACGTATGGCCGATGGCTAAATGCTGTCTCTAAAGAAAGAGCAACAAAAAAAAAAAGAACAGTCGTCTCTCTGTTAAGGCAATAAACATCTCGTATCCTTGTGTAGCAACAATGAAGTTGTACAATTGTATAGGTATATGCAGTTTACCTGAATAAACCATATAGCCCTACCGCCCCGCTCCCCCACTACACCATAACCATTATACCACGTAACCGTTAAGGACTCAACGACCATAAGGTAGAAAATGGCTTTAGCGTTTTGTTTTGAATTTTATAGCCAGTTTTTTGGTAGAATTAAGAATTCCAAGACTATTTATATGGATGCTGAGTATCTTGATTGCTTTCATTAATTGCACCATTAAGAGACTTTTTAATGACAACAAATCCAGAGGGTAAGTTTTTGTTATCGTCAAGCATTCGAGGTGTTGATGATAATATTTATTTGGATTTAACATCTTTTTAATTCTAACGCATATGAATATGGTTTACTTATTATTTTCATTTAGTTATTACTCGGCCCTATTCATTAGTACATACAAAACAAAACGCAGACGGCGGAATAGCCAAGGCTTTATTCTTAAGTAAAGAAATATTGTAAAACATTTTTTGTATACTAAAGAATAATTTATCTATCTTATCTATCTATACTAAACTAATGCATAATATCAGCGAGATGACATTAAAATTCCGTGTTTAAATTAAACTTTTAAATGTTATCAATAAATCTGTGATAGCGAGCGGATAACGTTTTACTCGTTTAAATTTAAATCAATAAGTAAAAATAGAGATAGAAAACATTTTCAGTTTCAGGAGTTATTTTTTCAAAATGTTCATCAATTTTTAACACTTTTTTATTTTCAATTTTAAGAAAAAATTATTTAAAAATAAATTTAAGAGAGTTTAATTTTCTATAAAATGGTGTAAAGTTTTTTTGTATACGGGTGGAAAACTTCTGACGCCCTCTTTTCCATGATACTTACCAAAGGTCTTAAGCCCAAAAACCGATTTCTATACACAGGTGAAAAAAGAACGAATTTGTATACCTATGAGAACAAATTGTTAGGGTCTAACACAAAAAATCGATTTTTACACTCAGGTTAGGGTCTCTACCCAAACTTTCCGATTTTACAAAAATGTTGTCAAATGAAAAGGATGTCATTTCCAAAAAAAGACGATTGGCCAAATAGTTAAGGTCTCAACTCCGAAAAATAAATTTTGTTGTAAAGGTGGCCAAAAATTTATAGTCTCAACCCCAAAAACCGGATTTTTATAAAAATGCAGCCAAATAGTTATTTTTTCAACCCCAAAAAAATTGATTTTTTTTTTACTAATGTGGCCAAGAAGTTAGGGTCTCAACTTCAAAAACTCGATTTTGATACTCAGGGGGCCAAAACGTTAAGGTCTCAAGAAATCCATTTTGGTACTTAGGTAGGAAAATATTATATTTAGGGTCCTTACCTTAAATCTGATTTGAATTTTCGGGCGGCAAAATCTGTAGGGTCTTAACCCCAAAAATTTGAATTTTATACTCAAGCCGTCTCAATCCTAAACTAATCGGTTTTCATAATCAGGTAGCCAAATAGTTAGGGTGTCAACCCCAATAAAATTTGTACGAGGTCTCAAATCCAAAAATCAACCGTAAAAACATAATTTGGTATACTCAGGTAGCCAACAAGTTAAAGCACCAACCCCAAAAACCCGATTTTCATACGCATGACGTGAAAAAGCTATGGTTTCAGATGGCCAAATATAGTAAGAGTATTCATGCAACGTCGGAAGTTTACAAATTGTGTAAAATAATAAGTTTACACAAAAGTTTGTATGAACAACCTTTTTATTCATTTGGTTAAATGCTGTGTAATTTGAATCAGCTGTTCGTTTATGACAGATTTGGTGTGTGACACACTAGACGTGTTTAAAATTGGAAGTTATTTTTCAATAAAGAACCTCTCCCGATCCAACGCGAAATCGGAGCCGAATGTCTCGGAACGATAAATAGTGTAAGATTCAAGTTAAACTACAAAAGTCGTGTGTCTAGAATGTCGGTTTCTTGATTTGCGTCAACTATTGATTTCGCTAGTGGAGAGCGCCCCCGACATACCCCTCATGGAAGTGAAACTGGCGTTTGTTGAGGCAGGAAAGAAAAAAAGAGATACAGAGAATTTTGACTCAATTCTGATTTTCATTCTTCAGAAAGCTACTTTTCATTGGTTTATTACATCTGCTTTTGACAGCTTCCGACTAGTAAGGATCACCCAAATCAATGCCTATCATTCGTTGAACGAAGCAGAAAAACAACAATAAAAACACGTTGTTTATGTAGTTGTGTCGTCGTCAACGAAATGGTTGGCGTTGGTTGGGGATAACCTTTATAATTCTACCTTATTAGTTTACGAAAAGTAGCTTTTCCAATCGTTCTTTGGAATTTAATGGAAAAATACAATTGATTTTAATTCTTTAATTGTAATTACATTGATATTTTAATTTCTCGTGTTACATTGATATTTTAATTTCTTGGGAAAATAAGAGGCAAACATTTATACATAGGATTTATCTTCGATGTATTCGTTTGTATTCAAATCTGTGTGGTTTCTAGTTACTGATTGAGTGGGAGTTGTTTCTTATAACCGTACAACTACTTGTCGAGAGCCACAAAGTTATTTGGTTCGATTTTAATTATATTTTTTTCCTTTCCATGAAAACAAAATAAATTGCCAAATATTTCAATTTATTTCCATTTGCAAATTTCCAAAATAACAACTACTGCCAATTAAGGAATATTTACAAGCAACAAAACTTCTTATTGAACTCTATACAACGTGAAACAGTCCGTCAATGAGCTCCCCTGGCAAACAATTAACTTGCCTTTCAAAATGATGATTAATTAGGCGCAGCAAGTATTTTAGTTCATCGATGTTACCATACAATTATAACCACCGCACTGTGCAATGCAGAAAATAACTCGCGTTGGTTTTAACTGCCTAGCCCCAAACATAACATACTTCAACTTCATCTCTTCTGGTACTATAATATGCAAACCTACGATAACTTCTTTTTGTTTTAACCTTTTTGTTAAGTTTTTCTAATATTCCACTTCGACTTATAAAACGAAGAAATAGAAAACAACAGGCTATAGGTAGTTGGGCCTCAAGTCAAGATAACAGACCTGTTATGGACTAATTTTCTTGAAACGAAATCAAACATAACAGCCGCGCAATGATTGTGACATAAGGATAGGATAGGACGATCGACTATGATTATGGTTTCAGTTTAAAAATGTATAGGGTAAATTATACAATTTTTTGAACAAAATATTTTTTATTTCTCATATTTATTAAGTGTCTGTGGAGACTGGACAACGCTTTTCAACGCTGGACAACGCTTTTCAAATCCAGAAAAATAATCACTTAAAATATGCATTTAAAAATAAAAAATATAAGTAATACATAATCGAGACGAGGAAAACTTGTCAAATACTTGGCAAGCCCTTGCAGGATTTCTGTACCAATAATTTAGGCGAGGGAAAATTTTCAAACACTCATAAGGCCCTCTCTAGTAGAAGCTTGTTGGACATGTTTCAGTACCCCATCAGGAATGCCTCTTGTACACCACCAAAAACAAACATTTTATAAGCACCATGCAATTTCAGTATAATATTCATATGACACTTTTGTCCCTCTTTCCTTTGTCTTCTTTTCATATCAGAGCAGCACAGATTTGTGAGAAACGGCAGACAAGTTAGAAGAGAAACCCTGTTCTAAGTTGTTCTACTTAAAAATCAAGTACATAAAATCCTGTTCTGTTCTGTACGTACTTCTTATGAAATATGGTATGAAATATTTTTGAAACTTATTCAATTTGGAAATTGAGAGTTTGTATAGCGAGTTATCCCAGTGGGAATCGCATTGGACTGTCAACCAAAAGACGAGACAAAAGGCTTCATAATTGCCAAGGCACTTGTTCTAGCCTTTGGTAGCCCTTGGTAGCCCCTTGCCAGAATCTATGTTAAACTCTCTAGTGCCTTGTCGAAAACTAGATTGTTTTCCTGCGTGGGTAGAAAAAATATTTTATTACTGTAGAATCAAATTTTATAAGAAATGGAACTTTGTTGGTAAGAACATCTTTCAGGAGTACCATATGGAAGCTAAAATTTTGATCATCAACGTCTTGTAGAATTGCCGCTATATTGAATTAAAGTTAAATTTGTTTTTAGGGAATAGCATCCTTATTTTATCAAAAAAGAAACTTTTACCATTTTTGACAAGAAGAATGAGCTGCTCTTCAACACACAATCTTTGAAAGTTTTCATTTTTCTTCTAGTCGTCCTGGTCCCAGGAACGACAGGGCACATGCCGAGTGTCGAAATTTAGAACTACAAAATAGAAGAAGGTGTGCAGGCTACAGAACTATCAGAAATTGAGGAAAGGGATGAAGCAATATTTGGAACATTTGTGTTCACTTTCAAAATATCGACTCGAAATGATCGACTTTTATAATATCGACAGAAAAATGTCGACTGATCATAATATCGAGAGAAAAAAAAGAATTGGTTGATTTTTTTTTTAATTTATATTTACAAAGGGCCTTACCAATAATTAATGACTAAACAAGCGTTTAGATAATCGCCACGTTAAACTTTAGAGATGAGTTAATTAACCAATAACCAAATTAAACACGTCTTTAACTAATCAGTGCTCTATTACATTATCTACTACATTTGTTGCCAAACAGACAGCTTCTGTGAATGGAAATGGCCGCGTTCAATAATCGATGCGATTGCCTATCTAAGATAGCTTCCTATCCATATAGGTTTCTGATCAAGCAAAACCGAAAGTGTTTTTAGCAAAATACAACTCGATGACTGCAAACAAATTTCGGCTTTGCATTTTGTAGTCGGCTTTTTAACAATTTTGCTTGGGATACAAACGTATATCAACATTTTTCGGATAGCATGGGTAGCTATCCAACAGCAAAAGCTGTTTTGTAATCAGCAGTTTTTTTTTTACATGGGATTACAACAACAAACACTTATCTGGATAGCTTGACATAGGTTTTTGATCGCGGCCAATGACATCTTAGTTATCATAAAAAAGTCATCAAACAAATTTTAGGCTGCGTGCAATTTTTAGTGTTAGTTTTTCGCCATTCACTCTCAAATTGAAATTTATAAATAAACAAATAAGAAGGAATGTATCTATTTGTTTATTTTGATTACCTTATTATTTCATTTCACGAACAAGCAATTTAATTCAATTGTAAGCGACAAACATAGAGGATAAGGGTAATTATTTTTCTTCTTTGCTTTTCAGAATGACAGCACAAACGTGGAGTTTACACCCAATCACGAGTTTAAACATGCGTTTCTTTACTTTTAAATTTGAAATGACGTTTAGCGTTAAGCTGACTATTAAATTGATTATTTGTATGGTTCATTATTTAGAGTCCACTTAAATATTTAACTGAGCTCTAAATTTGAGTATTGGTAAGGCCCAAAATGTCGACTAGTCGATATTTTTCCCGATTTTTTATCATGGCAGGCAGGTCAAGTTGAGATTTCATAATGTCGACAAAAAGTAGATAAAATTCGACATTTTGACCAGTCGAATTTTTTTTTTTTTTTTTTCGATAAATCGTACTTAACCCCTTAATGAATAAGAAATGAACAAAAACTTAACAACGCATACAAAATTTAAGATACTTCAAGGGATTTTGCTATGTAAAAAGAGAACGTAGGATATAATAAAAATAATAATGAAGGTTTTGAATGAACAACAACCACTTGTGTTGGCTACCACCGAGTATTACATTTGGCTCGAATTATTGCAATTTCATGGCTGCCACACCAATCATCAGATTCCTTTTAGTGGTGCTTAGTCTATAGTTCCAATTTTAATTTATAAATTGTTTTGCCGTCAACTGGATTCAAACCTAGACCAAGCTACCTCAGAGGCCATTGCACTACGCATTGCACCACCGACGTCACCTGATCGTGTCCATCCAAAGGAAGGTTTTTCTAATTTACAATTGCATTTAGACAACTAGCATTTTTACAACTTGTGGCTTGTAAAAATGCTATGTTCATTCAAAACCTTCAATGTTAAATATGACGCAGCGAAAGCTGTGCAGCCTAACTGCAAGTGTTATCACGAGAAAACACCTTTGAAAAATAATAATAATAATTTTAACTACATATATGCCTGTAAGACCTTAGGTCTTTTTTAATGCAATGCACGGCACTTGTTAGAAGGAATAGAAGGAAAGGAAAGATTTTTGTTAGCACAGTGGATTGAGAACTACATAGGTGTTAATTATCTCATAAATGATAAAAATTATATTAATCTGCAGGAGATTTCTCGCTGTGCCTAAATTAAATACAACTGTATCGACAAAAACAAAGCTGTAGCCACTATTGCCACTTAAAAAATAAGGAAATTTTATATAAATTCATTTTTATGTAAATTCAGAAAGGGAACTTAAAATGTTACAGTGGATATAGTGTGGGTTCTAGCACCAGTTTAGATAGCATTCTTTTCTATATTCCCAAGTTTCAAATGGATGCCAATGCCACCCGTGGAATTTCATGACATAATTAACATCTTATTCTCAATCCACTGTGCCAACAAAAGTCTTTCCTTTCCTTCTATTCCATCTAACTAGTGCCGTACCTACATTTGAATTAAAAGATCGATGTCTTATTATTATAATGACATTTTAAATTTATAGAGCAATTTATAAAAATGAATCTACATTTATGTAGTGCAGTTTTCAAAAATTAAATTATTTTTTTAAAAATATGGTATGTTTAAAACTTGGCGATACAATTCTACAATAATTCATATCATAAGAGTAGTTACTATAAAGTAGGCAGAAATTCGGAGGATGAACATTGGACCCATGGCTATTTACAAATGAAGTTACACATTTGGATTTGAAAAAAAAAATTATATTGGCTTCTTAATTCGTTTTTTTCCAAAAAGTAAAGCAAGATTTGCAGGGTGTAAACGACCCAACAACGGGAAGATCATTTAACATCAATTATTCGTGTATGTTTTACGGAAATAAGGGAAGTTGAATCGCCTGGCCAACACGAATTACGAATTGGATAAGCTCGAGATCATGTTTGCCTGAAACAACTTCTTGCGGAGGTCAAATGCTTCAAAACCGGCTAAAAGGCTATAAGCCAACATGATTCACGCATTGAGCCGCACGAGATTAGTTTATGAAAGAGAAAGCATTTAACTTTGATAAAGAAAAAGATTACAGGATTTATCGATATGTTGCTATTGATCCAATGCACAACGTTTTCCTGCATTGCGGTTCGAAAAATGTCACCAAAAATGTGTTTTTCGAATAGGAACTTTATATGTATGTTTCTGGCATATCTTTAGACTCAAAACATTTCCTACAAAACATTCGTAAGTACAACACCATGTTTTCAAATGACTTCAGGTCTAATGGATAAGACCACAATAGAAAACATCGGTTCGCTGCTTCCTCTATCCGATGAAGACACCAACTTTTTGCATTTTAAGTGAAGGCGATACAACATCCGTTGGGTACTGCTTGCCCTTAATAAAGTAGAAATTGTTTAAGTATTGGTGTGGATTTTCAAAAAAAAAAATAATAAGTTAAATATATGAATATTTTTTCACTTGAATTTTAAAAAGTAACTCAATAATTGGGCTGGCCACGAGACGAGACTCTGCGAGTAAGTCTTTTGTAATATCGTGTCTCTATCTCAATAAAATTGAAAATTTTCAGTCTCGTCTCGGTCTCGTAGGATTAAATCTCGTCTCGGTCTCGTCTCCGAAAAAATACGATTTCCGGACAACCTGAACAAAATAAATATTTAACTGAAATTGGATTTTTTAATTTAGACTTTCTCTAAATTTCAGTCCAAATATACAGTCTCGTCTCGGTCTCGTGTCGATTGCTTAAAAAGTAGTCTCGTCTCGTCTCGGTCTCGTGGCTAGCCCTACTAACCAGACTTTTTTTGATCCAACTTATATTATTAGCATAGAAAAAGGTCTTTGCTATTTTTCGATACCACTTTTCCAACATTTTGACAAAGTTTTTCATAGTTTTCAATACGAAAGACGCAAAGTGCAAAAAAAAAAAACACCTGTTGTTATAACAATGGTTGGACTCCTAGTAATCACCAGAAAAAAGCTTTCCGACCACTGGTTTCGTAAAGAGGACAGTCCTAGCTTTCATTCGATACCCCATTTTTGACTGCACCTATCAAAAATGGCACCGGAAATAACCAATTTTCGAACCCATGTCACCTGAAAAACTTTGTCTGACGTGTACCCTAGAGCTATCGATTAGTGTCAATTTTCTTGACAGCCGCGATGAGATAGGTAATCTTACGGTCGCCTTCCCGACTATTATAGAGCTAATTTCAAACTGGACTTTACTGAATTTTTAAAATTTTAGTTTTTTAGATATTTTTTAACGTTAATATATTACCAAGTTAACATCAGTAATCATTTTTCAAACCATCAATTTTTGAGAACATTATGAAGAAGTTAAATCTAACAAGCGACGTATATTTTAAAATTCCAGTATTTTCAACCGTTGTTCCTTTTTTTTCAAATAATGCAAGATCAATTATTTAAAAAGGCCACCTTGCTAACTGATCCCCTATGGCAGTTTTTCGATATGTTTTTTTGGCGCAAGCCCAAAGACACTGCCTTTTAAGCCTTAGCTCACGTCCACGTGTGCGTAGGATGTTACTTGGCGCTTAGGCGATGATTTGTATTGGCGAAAACGTGACAGTCTTTTAATTCCTAATCCCAAGTCTCCTTCTCAGAGCGATGGTGTTCAGTTCAGCCCCATCAGATAGATACCTATACTATATTGAACCTGCCCGGGTGGTTGTCTGCTTGGCTTGTCTGGCTGCCTGTAGATGATGGTGGGTTCTCATTTTTGTTTCTATACTGGTTCATTTGACTTTAGTTTATGTCTTCGACTAATGACTTTAGGAATTCGTTCATATTCGTATATGCAAGAGGAGCTCGAGGTAGGTAGGCATTTCAGTTCAGTTGTTATGCATAGTTAGTTAAATTAGTTGTGCCTCATGAGGGCCTCAATTATAAATGGTTTCTGATTTTCTGTTTGACTCACAACCGCACTGTTACTGTGAAATAACACACTTCCTTATATTTGGAATATAGGTAGGTTCGAGATAATATAAAAGAAAAATATTTTGAAATCAATCTCTGCCAAAACCGCAAAAGGGGCACATTCAAAGTATACCTAGGCGTAGTTGTTAACCCTATCCATAGTTACGACCTACTGGTTGTTTGTCCAAATGGTTTTGGCTTGCCTCAGGGCTGAAATTAAATTCAAAACAAACAAACACAGCTGCTTTATGTTGAAATCGGTGTATTAAGTCACTTACTTGGCTCTTTGACAACTCAATATTAGCCATTGGCTATATTCAGAGGGTGGGATGTGATTTTAAGCTAAATTTTACCAAAGACGACGGACAGCTATTGTATGCGTTTTTTAAAGATTTTAAACGATCATCCAACGACTCATAGCTCATAGGTACTTAAGGCGGACAATGAGAGGTGTGTTGTAACTAACGTAAGGAGATTAAGATAAATCGATGTTTTATGAGTTTGATTAAAAAGAGGTAGGTTTATTCATGTGGATGTGAGAAATTAATATGTGTTGTTTTAATATTTGTAATGCTGGTTATCTAAGTAGGTAATCGTTCTCGTATGTGAATTCAGGTTTTCTTTGGTTTTATGTCAAATGATGCCATCATTGATACATTTTGATAATAATGAAGCAAATGTTTTGATTACGAAAACAGAAACGATGATAAATGTACAAATTTAATTTTGCTTACATACGAGAAGGTACCCAACCTACTTACTTTTTGATGTCTATAAAATCTTAGCTCATGGCATCTTACAGGGGGCATTTTTATAGAGAAATTTCTAAATAAGTTCCGACTTCCGTAAGATAATTCGTCCGGTTGAGCGTAAAAAAGCGTTAAAATTTTAAAATTATACAATACTAGCGGAAACACCCGGCGTTGCCGGTCCCTTTTTTTTTAAAGTATTGTTTGTTAACAAATGTTAAAAAAAATTTACCGTGGAAAATAGTTTTCCTTGAAAATATGTCTGCTATCGTGAATATCTCTGAAATAAATTGACCGCCCAACTCTGCAGGAAAACTTATTCCCGATATCAATAAATTTCTAATATCATTTATGTTCTCAATTTTCAAAGGATAGAAGTATTGTGCAAGTGTTAATTAAGCTTAACTACATATTCACGTACTTTTAAATATCTATATGCTAAAGACACCTACTTGTAAGAAAATATTTGAAAAATTTGTATAGTTTGCTATCTGGCCCCCAACTATCAACTGTCAAAGCAAAAGGTGTGATTTTTGACATTTCGCCACCATCACTGTCAACTGTCAAGTGTGATTTTTTCGGTTTCCACTGGACTAAGTGCTGGCTGTGACAAAAGGTAAAATCCACCTCCTAAATCGATTGGCGCTCTCAGATCTTGACATTTCGACACCTGTCAAATTGAAAAGTGAAGTTTCTTAGTTTCTGTTGGTGCTAAAGTGCTGGCCGAGACAGTAGGTAATAACACCCTCCTTAATCGATTGGTGCCCTTAGATTTTGACATTTCGACACACGACCTGCAACGCACAGAAAAGAGAGCTATAATAGGGCAGTTTTTGCTGTTATTTAGCGTTGATGTTACCATTTTTGTTGTCATTGTGAATGATTCACTCTACGTAGCGAATGTTTCTCACTGATTTGGGAGATTGTGTTGATTTCAACATAACTAAATTTCCACCGACCATGTAAATCATACATGATTGGTTAAGGTTTTACCTTCCACCACAATTCAATCAACAACCAGCGCATTTTTACTTACTTGAGAATTATATCATGCCATTCATTAGCCTTTCACCACTACCCAGCGGGAAATATCGTCCCCAATGTATTTTATAGCTGAATTCTTCAATCAATTCACTAGCCAAATAATAATAGGAAACGTCATGCAATGATTTAGTGAATGAAGAGTCATGCGAGGTTTCCTCAGTTCATAGATTTCAACCCACTTTCTGCTTTGTGTTTAGAAAACAACCCTTTCCGTCGTTGAATTAAAAATTGCTTTTGATATGGAAAATTATAAGATGAAAAAACTGTTGAAAAGTCATGTAGAAGTTCATCAGTTCATTGTCTAAGTGTGCACCGCCATTGTGTGTTTTGATAGAAGTTGATTTTTTTGTGTTCTGTGTTGACATTGTCTACTGACAGTAAATATTATAAGAGGACTTATGAATTTCCATTAAAATTAGGCAATCTCAGATTGTCTGAAAGTATTTCGGGTTGTTGGTTTATCACCACTTTGCATAAGTGAAGTGGTGATTAACCAACAACCACTGACCTAGTGATTTCACATGAATTTAAAGTTTTAATTCTATATTTTAGCTAACCAATCTCAAATTCACAACACAACAGAATTAATGAATTCACTATTTATTTAATTTTCTTCACATTTTTCATATTGAATTAACTAATTGCTGAATAAACAACTACCTACTTCTATATCTTGTGATTTGATAATTGAATTTTCATTACCATTTTCATCGAAAATATTGAACTGATGAATAAACCACAAACATTTATGCAGTGAATTCAAAGATTATGATGATGTTCAAAAGGGTAGTTATGTGCATTCAAGAGGACACAAGCGTCCACAGGTTTTTCTCAAAACCCACCTCTGTCTACCAACTCCTACTCTCACCTCCACGTGGTGAACATCGGGTGTCTAGTACCTCAGCTGGAGACGGGGTTTAAATCCCCGTGGAAAGCTGTTGGGTACAGCCAACGAGAGAGGGGGGGGGGGAGGAGTGTTCCCACTAAGGCACTTCTCCTTTCATCGAGGCGGCAGCGGACGAATTCTCTAGATGGAATCAACGGTGGCGTCTACAGTTCCAGTTAGGTTGAACTACTTAGTGAACACCTTATATGGGCTACTACGACATATTTGTAGCTCAGGCCTATAAGGAGCGGTTTATCCGGCTCCCTACCCTTGGAGTTATACGAAGGGTCTGGTCCTCCGGGTCGGGGGTTGTGCGTCGGGGTAACTTCCCTACCACGTAAAAAAAAGTTGTTCCGAAACAACAACAAGCCTCGGATATGGATGATTTTAAAGTTGACGACCCCAGCAAACGAAACAAGGACAATGAATTTCGGATCTGCACGTGGAACGTCCTGTCCTTATACAGAACACGTGCAGCCGAACAATTAGTGGAGAACCTGGACAGGCTAAAGGCTGACGTAACAGCCATCCAGGAAGTGCGATGGGATGGAGAGGGCGTACGGAGACTGAAAACGTGTGACATCTACTACGGCGGGTGCTTGAAGGAACAGGGTCAGCGGCTCTTTGGTTGTGGTTTTGTGATAAGGGGAAGACTTAGGCAAGAAGTCTTGGGCTTCCGAAGTGTAAGCGAGCGCCTGGTCACAATCCGCATCAAAGGCAAATTTAAGAACATTTTGCTGATTTGTGTTCACGCCCCCCATGAAAGGAGAGAAGACTCAACCAAAGAAGCATTCTACGAGGTCCAGTGGGAACACTGTCAACAAGCCATCAGAAGTGCCGCCTCTGATGTGCTGGGTTTCACTAGGCGAATACAACGAAACCCCTGGTTCGATGAAGAGTGCCGGCTAGCGCATGCAGCTAAGGACGAGGCCTACCAGGCAATGCTGCAGACTCGAACAAGAGCTGCTGAGAGAGTGGCCCGGGAGCTCTACGGGCTGAAGCGAAAAGAGGAACGCCGACTTCTCAGGAGGAAAGAGAAAGAGCACGAGAAGCGGGCGGTGGAGTCTATTGAGGGTTGTAGCGGTAGGGGAGATGTTCGAAAATTTTATCAGAGGGTGAAGCGATCCACCCAAGGATTCCAGGCTAGAACGGAAGCCTGCCGAGATGAGAGTGGGAATATGGTAGTAGACACACAGTCAGTGCTGAGGATCTGGAAAGAACACTTCTCTAGACTGCTTAATGGCGAAGACAGCCAAGATGCCGCTAATAGGCAGAACGCTCCATTCAACTTGGACGATGATGGCCAAGAGTTCCGTCCACCCGACCTAACCGAAGTTCGGCTGGCGATATCCAAGCTTAAGTCGTACAAGGCTGCAGGTGCGGATGGCTTACAAGCCGAACTATTTAAATCAGCGGGAGATGAATTGGCTAGGAGCATACACCAGCTCATCTGCAAAATTTGGTCGGAGGAAAGTATGCCCGATGAATGGAACCTCGGTATAGTGTGCCCCATCCATAAAAAGGGAGATGTTCTGAAATGTACCAACTACAGAGGAATTAGTCTCCTAAACGTCGCTTATAAAATCTTGTCGGCCATCCTGTGTGACCGCTTAAAACCTTTTGTCAACGATCTGATCGGCCCTTATCAGGCAAGTCAACCGTCGATCAAATGTTCACACTCCGACAGATTTTAGAAAAATCCCGGGAATTCCAGATCGATACACACCACCTTTTTATCGATTTTAAAGTCGCGTATGATAGCGTGAAAAGGGACGAATTATACAGAGCCATGTCGAGTCTCGGCATCCCTGCCAAACTCGTCCGCTTGTGCAGGATGACGATGGAGAAATCTCGCTGCTCCGTCAAAATTGGTAAGAACACCACCGATTCCTTTGATGTTGAGAAAGGATTGAGGCAAGGCGACGCGTTATCATGCAACCTATTCAACATCGTTCTTGAAGCCATTGTACGCAACGCACATGTCAACACCAGCGGTACAATCTATCAAAAGTCCGTTCAATTGCTTGCATATGCGGATGACATAGACATTGTCGGCAGAACGAAGCGAGCTGTGGCAGGGGCATTTGCGAGCATTGAATCGGAGGCGGCTAGAATGGGATTGGCGGTTAATGAGGACAAGACGAAGTATATGCTGTCATCGAGAGAGGAATCTCAACATCGTCGACTCGGGCAAAATATCCACGATGGACAGATTTAACTTCGAAGTTGTCAAGGACTTTGTCTACCTGGGCTCCACTATTTCATCGCAGAATGACATCAGTGCAGAGATCAAGCGAAGAATTACTCTTGCCAACCGCTGTTTCTTCGGTCTAAGAAGGTATTTAAGTAGTAAGGCCCTCTCTCAGAGAACCAAGGAGACTTTATACAAAATCCTTATCATATCGGTCCTGCTTTATGGGTCAGAAGCATGGACACTGAAAGATTCGGATAAAAATCTGCTAGGGTGCTTTGAGAGGAAGATTCTTCGTGTGATTTTCGGTCCGGTGTGTATCGAAGGAGTATGGAGGAGAAGATACAACGACGAGCTATACGGGCTATACAGCGACGTTGACCTGGTCAAAAAGCTGAAAATACAGCGGCTGAGATGGCTGGGGCACGTGGAGCGTATGGACAGCAACGCACCTGCCCGACGAGTCTTCGAATCCAACCCCGATGGGGTACGCAGCAGAGGAAGAACCCGTAACAGGTGGCGCAATCAAGTGAATGACGACATCAAAGCACTCGGTGTGCGCAACTGGAAGTGGCTAGCTAGGGACAGAGCTGGCTGGAGGGGCTTGTTAGTTGAGGCCGAAGCCCATCCTGGGCTGTGAGCGCCATCAAAAGTAAAGTAAGTAAGTCAAAGATTATGCAACCACCATGTTTTTCGTCATCTGGGTCGGTGAATAAAGAACTTCCAATGAAGTAGTGATTTCATTGGCGAATTTGCATCGGATTTTCAGCATGTGCTTTCCGCCTAGGACATGCCCATGTTAATTTCATCAAAGGAACAAAGTGGACGGTGCAGCTGCCATTCCTTAAGGAAAAAGCTGATTTTTCCTCAATGAATTTTTAAATTTTTCCCGCTGGGTACTTATTATATTTACCAACATTCACTTACACATTCAACAAAAACCAGGCAAAAATCTCCTACGCACTTGAAACGTCAAATCTCATAGCTAAGCTTTGTACAACGCTCAAACGCTCATGTCTTATTCAAAAAATTATATTTTTCTCTCCATTGGATTTTTTCTGAACATGTAATCCTGCCATCTGTTTAAGCGTATTAGTCTTTTAAATTGTATGGTTGTCTATTAATATTTTGTAAGTATTTAATTAGTGAGATAATGACCTTTCTAAAGACATATAAATTTTTAAATTCGGATAAGTACTTTCCGATTTATAGCCAATTTTATGCAAATAAATTGACGATTTTAAAATTTTTTTCTGGATTTTATCTGTAAAAAATATTTCTCATGTAATATTTTAATATTTGAAATTATTTTGTGAAGCTTGTGAGCAACTTACAGTTATGTTTTATATATCAATTTTTTTATTAGATTTTTAAGATTTATAATTTTTAAATTGTTAAATATTTTATGGGCGTGGTGAAAATATAAAAATAAAATTCTTTGAAAAAGCGTGATCGATTTTGCATTTTTTTTTTGGTAAAACTTTTGCATTTAAAGTACCAAAAATTGAATTTATTTTTCACTAAATCACATTTTTAGTATGAATTTTTTTAAGATTTTGCAAACATTTTAAAACAGAAATTTAGGTTATAAATTTCTAACTCAAATTCATGTATCAATTGTTATAAACTATTAAGTACTACTCAAGTTTGTAACCTCTTATGTTGGTTAAATGGAGCTTTTATGTGATTTATTTTATTAAATTGACCCTTTTTTCCCCTTTAGATTTACAAATACAAAATTATCACATGTTTGTAGAAGAAGGTTACACCTATAAATGTGCATCATTTGTTTTTTAAAATATATAAATTTTTCAAATTAAGTTGATTTTTATTAAAACACATTTTTAGTACACATTTTTTTAATATTTTGCAATAATTTGTACACACAATTAATGTAAGTTATAAATGTCTATCTAAATTTCATGTTTTATTTATAATGACCAATTATCAACTCAATTTTGAAACCTCTAAAGTTTTCTAAATGTAGCTTTTTTTGTGATTTATTTATTAAATTATCCCGACTTTTTTCCCGTTAGATTGAGAAATACAAAATTATTCACATATTTATAGAAGAAGGCTACACCTATAAGCGTGCATCATTAGTTTTTTGAAATTAAAAAAATTTCATCAAGTTTTGAATTTAATATATGTAATATAAATTTGACGGGTCATTTACTCATCCTTTTAGTATGAAATTTTTCACCCCCCCAATAATTTTCAAACACAAATTTAACATAGCTAAATTTTGAGATCTTATTTTAAAAAATCAATTGTGACAGTAATATAGGAGGTAGATTAAAAAATGAGGTATCAAATTAATGGCTATTCTATAATGAGATTAAATATAAGAAAAAACTAAATCAATCAATGAACACACTCACATGTTATTAAGTAATATTTGTGAACAATATTATATTGTCGTATTTCGTTTTTAAATGGGATTACTAAAATCTTTACGGGAATTTTACTGGATCGCCTTACAGATTGGATAAACGATAACAACCTTCTAAGCGAGTTCCAAGCCGGCTTTCGGAAAGAATACAGCACAGTTGATAACATTTTTTCTCTGACAAGTATCGCTCGGTTGTATATGGACAAGGGGAAAAAACTATATGCGTTCTTCGTAGACTTCAAGGCTGCTTTCGATTGTATCGACAGAAGAGCCCTTTTCTACAAACTAAGCAACCTCGGAGTTTCAACTAAAATGTTAAATATTTTACAAAAGATCTATGAAGAAAACAAATCTGCAGTGTGGGATGGAAATATTCTCTCCAATTGGTTCGAATCAACAACAGGAGTTTAACAAGGATGTCTCTTGAGCCCGCTCTCTTTTCAGTTTATTTGGATGACCTGACCACCGCTCTGCCCGGAGGAATAATGTTTGAAGGACTTTCAATAAAACTCTTACTTTATGCCGATGACATTGTCATACTTGCTGAAACCCCAAACATGCTACAATTAATGATAAATAAGTTGCAACACTACTGTACACTGTGGAACCTTCAATTAAACACAAGCAAATCAAAAGCAATGATATTCCGAAATGGAACAGGTCGGCACGCGAGGGATGAATGCTGGACATGGCAAAATGAAAAACTTGAAACAGTGAAAGAATACAAGTACCTTGGAGTTCTGATCACTTCAACATTGTCATTTAAGAAACACCTTCAAGTAAAACTACAGGAGTCAAAGCGAGCAATAAACTGCACTTGGAAAAACGTTCTGAGCAAACAAAATATTGCACATAGTGCAAAATATAAAATCTTCGAAGCAGTCATGCGATCAATTATGTTCTACGCAGTACAAATTTGGGGTGTTTTCGAGTTTGATGATGTAGAAAAACTTCTTAGATATTTCATCAAGAGAATCTTCAGACTTCCAGAAAATACGCCAACGTATATGTTACACATAGAAACTGGTCTACCGCCTCTCTATATACACACACTTCAGCTGCATTTTTCATATATTTTAAAAATTCTGAATCAACCAACCCATCGGCTTACAAATAAAATAGTCTTATTTCTCAAAGACAGAAATCTTCAATTCTTCACTGAATGGACGAGATTGGATGACCGCCATGGTATTCAATTTCCCCAACACAATGAAAGAACTTTCAGTGGCACCCTTCAGGTGATTTTAGTGAAAATTGAAGAATCAACAAGAAGTAACTTCAAAGAACAAAGCTAACATAGCCAATCAAGAACTTTTTATAAATTGCTGAATCATGATCTTGCCGAAAAAATTATTTCGATGACCGAAACACTCTTGATTTTATATCAACAGTTTTTAAAGCCAGGGGTGAGCTTATTAACCTGAACTACTTGCCATATATAGATGATAGAAGTCCTGAATGCACGTTATGCAACCTGCGATGCAGAGAAGATATAGGACACGTAATTGGCATCTGTCCCATTCTAAATTCGATCCGAAGGTCATTTTGGGGAAAAACTACACTTTCAACAAATGAAATTATTCACGCATTAAATGGTGAAAATTGGAATATCCTCTACAACTACCTGAAATCTGCACTAAAATATCGGCAACAAATTATTAACGAATCATTTCAACTTTTAGTACTTATATTTATTTATTTATTCGTTTTCTCTTTTTTGTATTTTACTATAAATTATAAATTAACAAAGAACCTTACTGCTTTATAAAAGAACTCTTTTTTCGGCTGACGGCATAATGCCAATGTCCTATTGTGAATATTTGTTTTGTACTAAGCATTGTGTAATTACTTATGTTTATTAATTTTAAATGTCAATAAAATCACACTTTACTACTACTACTACTATTATATTGTCAATTTCTCAGCTCAATGGTACAACAGGAATATAATTTATATAAATTCCTAAGACATATAGCTATAATTTATTAGTACATTGCAAACCTTTACGACTGTTTATTAAAAAGATGTTAATAAAAAACCAAAAAAAAAAAAAAACAAATTTCATGTAGGCAACATTTTTTTTATTATTGTTAAAGATTTCTAAAAAAAATAATTTTATTTTTTTTCAGAAGCTATCTATCGGAGATAGCTGGGGGATAGACATTATTGATGCCATACAAAAAAGTTAGTATTTTAATTGTTTTGTTGTTAGTTTGGACAACTATACGCCCAAACTGACAAGAAAACAAAAAAAAGACTTTTATATATTAGTTAAGATTGACAATAGAACATGTGCACTATCCGAAAAATATACTTGTGACAAGAGATACTGTTTACCTCTAATAGAAATAGTAAACTTCTGATAGAAATAGTTTTCTTCTAATATTAATATCCCAGTCAAAAAATAGACATAAAAGTCTCAAAACATAAACAAAATTCCGATACCGGTTAAACTTTGTAGGGACCTTCCACTTGCCATAACGAAGCAATGACAAAAAGTCCCCGTCGATCCGGCAGGAGCACAACTTTTTACGCATGGTCAATGTCAAAAAAATCAGTTTTTAGCAAATAACTTTTTAACGATAAATGCTATCGAAAAGTAGTTTGAGTACAGTTTGTATAGAATTTTGTTCAGGGAAATATCTATTTTGACTGGGATATAAGTTATGACGAATAACGATATAAACTCAAGAAATTCAGACTCTTAAAACATGCTTCGTGAACAAATTGTTTGTATGCATGGCGTTCCTCTTTTTTAACAGAGAAAAAGTTTTGTTAATGAATTTGAACGTTAGTTGCTCTTAGTTGGTAATTCGAAAACTGTTTGTCACAAACAAAAACAGCAATCGTATCATGTCGATTACAGAATGCGCAAAATTTTATTTCCGTGGAGTAGACTAGATCCACAACGACTTTGGTGCGGATTTGAAATGTAAAAAGTTATATATGGAATGTCGCTGACGTAATTTTAAAAGTGCTTCCGCATTCCATATAACTTTGGACATTTCAAGTCCGCACCATCAAAGTCGTTGCGGATCGAGTCAACTCCCCGGGAATACAATTTTGCGGATTCTGTAATCGACACGACTGTGTTCAACTTCAACAAAACAAAAAAGTTTTATTTACGAGATACCAAATTATTGACCAAAACTTTAATTAGCCTTGTGTGTAAATTCGTAAACTGTTTGTTACAAACGAAATTCGAATTGGCGTCAAACAGATTAGTTTTTCACCCAGGCCGAAATGAAATACAAGTAATAGTCTAAGGCTAAGCGCGCATATGCAACTTTCAGTCACGAAACAGCTTGATTGCTTAAATATATCCCATGCCCTTATATGAGAGTGATGCACGCACATGCAGACACTATTCAGTCACCGATTGGAGCAACTTTTCAGTTTGTGTTTTGACACAAATAAAACGATCACCCCAAATGAGTTGCTCTGCTTGTGTGGTAGTGGTAGATATTCATCGCCACAAACGAGCTTCACTGAGGAAGCACATTTATCCGAATTTAAAAAAATAATTTTTCAACCGAGATGGCTTCATTCAAAAAATTATAACTTCGATTAGGTATACTAATCATATCTTCAATGTTTTAAGGCAACAAATTTCAAACTAAAATGGTGTTAAAACACCTCATCAATTTGATTTTCCATAACATTTTTGCACTAAAACTTCAAAAAAGCCGATTTGTCCACTTTATAAGGGTTATAAATTGAGTTATTGAGATATTTAAAAACGAAGTACTCAATTAAAGTTAAAATGTCAGGCTGCATTTTTGTGTAAAAAATTATGCAGAAAATCATACTAAAAAGGTATTTGAGTGAAAATCAATTCGATTCTTGGCATTTTTAAATTTAAAAGTTGGTACAAAAGTTGCGTACCTATATGCGCGGTCATCGATCAACTATTGAGTAAACTATTTAATTTCGGTAAGAGTTGCATGTGCGCGCTTAGCCTAAGAAAGATAAAGGATCGGAGCAGGAACAAATTAATTCATGAAATGTTATTGCTGTGCAGAATTTCATCCTATGTACATTATATCCAAAGTGCCTCAAAATTTTCCTCATTGGCTTTTTGTATAGACACATTTAAAGAGGTAGAGGGGGGGCAGGCGGCGAGGCATGATTTTATCGATCTGAAAAATGTATTATAATACAATCTAATCATATGACACATGTTTTTAGGGTGCTTTTCAATGCTGATTCTAAAGTAACCAAAACTGAAAAGATACATTTATCCTGTTGAAAGTTAAAGTCCTTTTTATGGAATGATGATTTTTTTTCTAAGTACAACAAGTAAAATATTACCCAAAACCATTTGAAAATAATTGGATATTAATGAAATGTTGTATACATTTTTCATTTTGCAAAGTTTAAAAAAAAGCCAAAGAAAACAAAAATTCACTTCAAAATAAATGTATAAGAATATCTAAAAACACAAACAATTTACTTGAATTAAGTAATTTATGTATGTATATATCAGGCACGAACGAAGGGGGGGAATGTATGAACTTCCTCGCCATACAATTTCACTCTTAATTTTTGAGTTTTCAGTTTTCCAGGTGATATAATATGTTGTAACTTTAGTAGATGTCCATGTCCTCAGTTATATGTATGTACCTATAATACTAATCCAGGCGCAAGAGCAGGGGGGGTTTGGGGTTCGATATGCAGAAGCTAAGCAAGTACTAGGCTTGCCGCAGATTTCTGCAATACGATCTCGCCCAAAGTTCTTAAGAATTCGAATTTAACAGTCTTTGAATACAAACCAGTCAATAAATGCTTATAGAAATTTGTTTTCATAAAAGGACCACAATGCATATGGCAATATGAACAAAATAATTTCTTTCTCAAAACATATCAGCCTAATTCTCGGCAGGAAACAATTTAAACGAAATTAGGAACCTTCTTACAGTACCTACCTTAAATATTTTTTTTTTATTTTCGACTTTCTTAATAATTAACTAATTGAGATTTTTATGCAAATGATTATGAAATAATTAGTTTTTTGGTCGATTTAAAAAGAAAACTAAAAAATCTTGTGCTGCTCAAGCAGCAGTAATTTAAAAAAAAATGTTTTCATTTAAATCAGAGTTGAAACATTATTGTCCTTGAAGTCAAGTATTTAAACATTATATTTTAAAATTTTCAAAACCCCCCCCCGAATTTTTTTCCTGCGTTCGCGCCTGGAATATATGTATGTATATCATCCCCACAACTGAACACTTACATACAAATCTATATGAACTTCTGAATTCATTGAAGCTAGAATTCTCAGACAAAATTTCTCTCAGTGTCTCAATAATACAATGTTTACAATTATTTTTCATAAGCTTAATCTTTTGGTATGAAAACACAAAATACAATTCATCTCAATTCACCAACTAGTCCAATGAACTTTCAATGCTCATCACTTCAAAGTTCCAGAATCCAGACAAACAGAAAAACATTAAACATAAAAAAAAGTTTCCAACACAGTTTGAAATTCAAAATTAAACTTTCAAGGACCTTCTTCTCAAAATTCACTAGGTACGGTACGTACACATAGGAGCGAGCTAAGTTTATCGTTTCTCATGAAGGAATCACCAGCTTTTTCGTCAATGAGTGGAAGCTACACCCATGAATTTGGTATGAAAACATCGGTGAATTTAACATGGGGCTGTCATTGGCGGTCACCAAGTGATTTTCTAGGTGAATATTTACAAGTGAAATCACGAAGTAGGGGTAACTATTTTATTCATAAGCGAATTATATGTGATGAAAACTATAATGAATGTTTAGCTGTTAAATCATTCGATAACTTAAGTTGCTTATTCAACAGTTGAAAGATGGCATGAATGCTCAGCTCACCCATTAATTCACTTTATTAATGATACTCGTCTAATCTTATATGAATTTTATTTGATGAAAAAACCCATGAATATTTACCAGTGATATCACTAGATACAGGTAAGTAGAAGGTTCTTGTTCACTAAACCGTTACCCTTATAGATGAAAAAAATGTAGTGCATGTATAATCAGATAGGCTGATCTTAACATTTATTTTCACGAGCTAACTTAAACCAGCTAGAGATGTCTTTAAATATTTGCCGCCATGGGATGTCCCTATTATATATAAAAAAGGCTCTGGCACGGCAGGAACATTTTAAAACTATATTTTTGAGAGCAAA
Source organism: Melangyna quadrimaculata (assembly GCA_949320155.1). NCBI lineage: Eukaryota > Metazoa > Arthropoda > Insecta > Diptera > Syrphidae > Melangyna > Melangyna quadrimaculata. The sequence continues at coordinate 69,350,039 of OX439485.1, forward strand.
AAATTATTAAGTTGCATTTTTGAGAACATTTAATGTGTTTGGCACCTACATTTATTGATTGAAATCTCCAGCTAGATAAATGACCCACACTTACTCGAAAAACAAGTCTAGCGAGTTTCCAATCACTTTAGAAAATTAGGTTTGAAATTTGAATTCTTTTTCAATGTTCACATTTAGCAAGCTTGTATTTATACGCACATATTTTTGCAATAGCGTTTGATGTGGCTTAATACGTTAACATAATCAATGTCGAATTGGTGACTATAACAAAAATATTTTTGCCACTGGGACAATTTTTGATTGGATTCTTTGGGATTAACTAATTAATTTATTTGAAGAATAATGGATTAATAAAAAATATGAAAATACTAGCAGGTATGCAATTTTTTTTAATTTCTTGTCACCAGATTGACCAGATGATGACTTTATCATTCTCGGGGACTTTAACTTACCTGACCTGCAATGGATACCATCTGAATATGAATCATGTTTTGTCCCCGCCAATCCTTCTTCTGAAAAAGAATTTCTTTTCACAGATAGACTACTGGAGTCAGGACTTTTCCAAATCAGTGGTATCTGTAATAATTTAGGGAGACAACTCGACCTCGCCTTCTCCTCTGACCCATTTAACTCTGTGGTCTCTGAAAGCTTCCATCTCCTCACAACTATTGATCACTATCACCCCCCCCCCCCATTATCTATTATCCTCTGTCTTGGAGACTGCAATCAAACTATTGAGTCTGAAAACTCCTCCTTCTTCAACTTTCGCAAAGCCGATTTTAATCAACTAAACAACCTTCTTAACAACATTAACTTTAACCTTTTTATTAACCCAACTGTTTCCATCCACATAGTTCTTTCCTTTTTTTACACCTCAATCTTCGCATGTCTTAACCATTGTGTTCCTTATAAGGTTCAAAAAACATGTGTTTCATCACCTCCTTGGTATACGAAAGAGTTACGTAATATCCGAAATAAAAGAAATAAATTATGGAAAATATACCTTAAATTCCAGTCACCATTAAACTATTTTTACTATCAACAAGCCTCCTCTGACATTTCGGCCTTGTGCCAATCTCTCTACCAGACATACCTTAATAAAATGCAAACTTGTCTCATCTCTGATCCAAAACGATTCTACCAGTTCATAAATGTGAAAAGAAAATCCGACGGCCTTCCCTCAACTTTCAATTTCCTCGACACGTCTTCCTCTGAATCCAATGTAATAGTCAATCTCTTTGCAATCTTTTTCAGTCAATCCTATAGCAATGCTCCAAATGACCTGACCTTGAATACCACAAGTTCCCGAATAATTGCCCACACACGTCTCTCGTTTCGTTGACCATTAATTCCTGTACAGTTTCTGATAAGTTAAGATCATTGAAATATGATCATTCACCTGGCCCCGATGGCATTCCCTCAATTTTTCTTAAAAAATGCGCTATTTCTCTTTGTGAACCCCTCACTTATCTCATTCAACTCTCTCTGTCACAAGTTGTTTTTCCTTCGCTTTGGAAAGAATCTTTTATTTTTCCCATTTTCATATAACTCTTCGTTATCCCCAAGCTCTTCGAAAGCATAGTATACGATTCTCTTTATTTCCATTGCAAATCATTTGTCTCTCCACTACAACATGGTTTCTGAAAGGGAAGATCCACCACGACTAATCTTAACCAGTTTGTCTCCATGACATTCTCGGCACTGGAAAAAGGTCACGAAGTCGATGTAATAACTACTGATTTCAGCAAAGCATTCGATAAGATCAATCACCAAATTATCTATCTTAAACTCAAGGCCTATGGTTTTCCAAACATTGTTTATTGAATGGATAAAATCATACCTTGAGAACCGGGTAAACAGGGTTGTTTTCCGAAGCACGGTGTCTGAGCCAATATTCGCCTCTTCTGGTGTCCCACAAGGCAGCCATCTGGGCCTACTCCTATTTGTGCTTGCGATCAATGACGTAGATAAAGTCATTTCCTTCTCGGATCTCTCAATTTATGCAGACGATATTAAAATTATAAAAGTCATCTCTTCTCCTCATGATTCATCCCTCCTTCAATTCGACCTAAATACTTTTCTTACTTGGTGTAATAAAAATTTCTTCGAACTCAATGTACATAAATGTCAATCTATAACCTTCTCCCGTAAACGCTTACCTTCAAATCCTCGAATCTATCACTTTTCCAATGAACCTGTCCCTAAAGTTTCCTCTATTCGTGATCTTGGAATAATCTGTGATAAAGAGCTAAATTTCCGCTCTCACATTGATCAGGTTATTTTGAAAGCAAATTCTTCCCTTGGGTTCATTAAACGGTGGTCTAAGGAGTTTTCCAATCCCTATGTTACCAAATCCTTAAACACCACATATGTAAGACCTATCCTCGAATATGCTTGTCAGGTCTGGTCTCCCTTTCAAATCACTCAATCTTTAGGAATTGAAGCAGTGCAGCGAAGATTTCTCCGATTCGCTCTGCGTAATATGCCTTGGTCCGACCCCTTTTGTTTACCCCCTTATGAAGACCGTTTGCTGCTAATCAGTTTGCATACCCTTTCTCAACGTCGTCGAATCGCAGACATAATATTCGTCCACCAACTTATCACTGGCATAATTGACTGTCCAGCGCTGCTTGCAGTAGTAAACATTGATACAAATCCCCGTAATTTAAGACTTGTCCTTTTCTTTCGCCTCCCCGTTCACCGTACCAACTTGATATTCACAAAATAAATGCTGGTGTACCACAGGGCTCCGTTTTGCCTCCGACTCTCTTCCTTATATTCATAAATGATCTTTTGTCTGAAACTTCTAATCTATTAAACTGTTTCGCTGACGACAGTACTCTCAGCTTCTCATATTCGTTTTTAGACTCACATCCATGTCCTTCGGATGTGGAACTTGAACGGCAGCGTATGATAAGCTCATTAAATTCTGATTTCGACAGCATTGTCCATTGGAGAATAAAAAAACGCGTAGAATTTAATGCTTCAAAAACTCAATGCTGTCTCCTGTCGCAAAAGCAAAACCCACCCCCTTGCCACTATCCATGAGTGGCACTTGCATTGAGGAAACTGAACAGCTTTCGGTTCTCGGTATGTGCATCACAAACCACCGTTTGTGGAATGATCACATATTAGACGTCGCTAAAAACGCTGCAAAATGTTTGGGATTCCTACAGCAATGCAAGACATTTTTTTCCTCTTCTGATCTGGCTACGATCTATCAGGCATACATCCGTCCACAGCTTGAGTACAATTTACATATTTGGGCAGGGGCTCCTCTAACTTACTTGAGTCTTTTGGAAAGCATCCAAAGAAAAGCTTTAAAAATGATAGGTGATAAAACCATAACAGAAACATTTACATCTCTAGAGCACCGACGTAACGTTTCATGTCTTTTCTTATTTTATCGCTACTTTTACAAACAGTGTTCCAGTGAAATAGCTAGTTGCATTCCTCCCCAAAAACAATTTAATGGCAATACTCGCGCTTCTAAGAATGCTCATCAGTTTACCCTTGAGCCCAATTTCGGACGTACTGGCAAGTACAGGGATTCTTTTTTTAGCCGCACAACACGAATGTGGAACGTTATACCTTACTCTATTTTTTCCCTCTCATTATGATATTCAGAAATTCAAAACCAATGTGCATCGGTATCTCCTTTTAAACCCTATCCTATTTTCTTAACGCTCGCACTGTGTTTTATATGTTAAGGGTATTAACAACAATAATAAAAAAATGAAATCGTAGGACGATGCTCATTCATGAAAGTACCAGATGAATTCATTGGTGTTTTCACCGAGGAGCATGTTTCCTACTGGGCTTATACTCAACACACATAACCAAACCAAACAACACAACATAGCAACAATGATAAGTCAACAGGATAAATAATAAAAAAAAAATATATAAACATAATAACAACAAGAAAACCCATCGACCCTAAATCCCAAAGCTACTTAACATTTTCATTTAACTCTTAACTTGAAAAGGACATCTCCACTTGATTCCGCTTCTCTACTCATCTCTCATCATCTGTACCTCCCCTCCCCTCTCTTGTGTGTGTGTGTTCCGTTTTCATTAAAAACGGGATGAAAAAAGACCACATCCCGATCCCATCTAAATTATTAGTATTTCCCTTTTTTGCAACAACATCACTGAATGTTTACACGGACAAGGCAAGGATGATATGATGATGTACAATTTCTCAACAAAAAACTTATTGATAACAATGTCAGAGGATTAATATTACCAAAGGACAAATATGTACAATTTATGATCCCCAGATTCTTCAGTTGTGTTTCTCTTCCTCTTTGTTCGAAGTTAAAGTAAAACAGCCCGGGCAATCCTCCGAACTTGATGTTTGAAAAGCAGTCTAAGATGATACATGATATACCTACTCGTGCTCGTATACAGCTAAGTATTTCCAAGTTTTGCTAAGTAAATATTGGCTATCGGGAAGTTGTGTTGGAGTTGCTGGGAGGATCCCAGTCTAATCCCTTTCTTACCCTTGGGGAGAGTGAATTACTCTCTCATCATTATTGAATAAAGTGTTGAATGTGTGCCAACCAAAGTTTGACTCTTTCATTTTAAGTAGATATCTGGTTTTCTTCAACTCAGTCTCAGAGCTTTGTTCGGAGCACACTACCCTATTGAAACCCAATCCAACCCAACACGTGATAGTTTTATTTTCATTCTGTTTGAGAAACGGATTCTTCAATCCTATATAAACACACATAAGGATAATCCTTTTTATTGTTGACAAAGGATCGATTATTCTAAAAGCCATATAGTACCTACCATCGCATCGTGTGCGATTCATCAAGGAGAAAGAACGACTAGAAGCTAGAACTATGTAGGTATTTAAGATTTTGAAATGCCAGCTTTTTCAACGAATCATACACGGAGCCAAAAATTTTAAGTTGACGATTAGTAAGACAAAAGACTTGCATTGTTATTTTCCTTAAACTGGCTCACATAATTATGCTCACTTTTCTAAAATATAGGATGATTTGCATAAGAAAGGTTGGGCTAAGACAAAAAAACAGTTGTTTAGGAGGGTAATTCTATTTCCCGCCGTATAAATAAATGACTTAAAATTGAACAAAAAAACAATGGCAAAACTTATGTATCTACATTAGTGTGGTCCTTATAAAGGTCATTATCTTATTTTGAATGATTTTGAAAGGGGGGTGCCCCTAATTTGTTCTAAATAATTAAAAAAAAATTCTTGTTAAATTTTAGCTCATTTTATTAACGTTAACCTGGCCTCCAAGGTGTCTGAAGTTTTATTTGGAAAATCCCAAGTATTTTTTTTCCATCCAACTTTAAAATTTCATAACTTTAGTAAAGATTGACAAAGAAAATTTTTGCACACATTTAGTAACTTTTGTCATGTTTAAACAAAATTATAAAAAAAAATGTACAACATTTATTAAAATTAAATAAAAAAGATATTTTTGTTTAAATGGCTATAAGTAGAGAAATAACAGTTGCAAATTTTTTTCTAATACATTTTTATAAATATGACAAAAGTAACTACATGTGTTCCAAAATTCAATTTTTTTTATCAATCATTACCAAAGTTAAGATTTTTGAAATTTGGATATAAAAAAATGGTATTTCCCATATAAAACTTGAGACGTCTTGGGGGCCGGGTTAATGTTAATATAATGAGCTAAAATTTTACAGGATTTGTTTTATTTATTTAGAACAAATTAGGTGGGTGCGTCATTCAAAATAAGACAATGACCTTAATAAGAACCACCCTAATCTACATACATATTAATTTTATTTTTTAAATAGAGTTGTTTTAGGCCCAATTTTTTAAAAGTCAGTTAAACCTCAGATTGTAGATACCTATATAAATACTTTTTCTTCAAATAAAACAAATATTTGATCCTGATAGTTTAACTGATGATTGAAAAATCAGCTCTTAGGCTCAATTTATTCACTTTCCATTATATTTAAATTCAATTAAAAATTAGAAATTAATCTAATTAAAATAATTCTATTTAATCACCCTCCTTAAACGATTTTAAATGACGTTTGCTATACTAACTAATTGGTGTTTAATTAATTTAAAATCGGTTTTAGCTAAAACAACAAAATCCACCTTTTAACGGGAATGGTTAGCCTTAATAGAGAATTAATGAACAAAAAAGAAAAGATTTTTTTCAAGGATATTTTTAAAAAGCATTTAAATTTAAAGAAGCAATTTAAAGCGAGTCAGTTAACAAAAATGATATAAGTTAAAACGAAACAATTCAGTTTTTAATAGACTGTGAATAAATTGGCCCCTAATGCATTATTTTTAAATAATTAGTTTTTTAACTAATTTTGTTTGAAAAAAAATAGATATAATTTGTTGAAAATTGTACTCATTAAAGTACTATTTAAATTTGTTTTACAAATGCTCTTCCTAATTTTTCAAACACTTAAAACCGGGTGGTTTTAGGAATCTAACTTTTCGAGATCTTAACAAATAAAGTAACCAACTTTTTGATCAAAGCAAGAAAAAACTGAAAAAGCGGATGATAATCCACCCCTTGCTGTAGTTATCATTAAGCCAGCTTTTTCTTATTTTTATGAGAATGTTTACAATGAGATAATTAACAAAGGTAAGAATACATTAAAAAATTATTAATTATAATAAAGTATCTACCACTGGCCGAAATTCGACCACCAAAAACTCACGTTCACAGACTCTAGAGTCAAACAATTTATTAACTTCCCATTGGAAGTTATTGTAATTGGTGCGATTTGTCGATTTGAAAATTTTGACATGTCTTCACGTTTTGGGGTCTCTAGAATCAGAATTCGCCGTTTTTAGCAAGATGTCTGTATGTGTGTATGTACGTACGTTCGGGGTACTTTTTTCGTCCACCAAATCTCGAGAACGCATAATGATATCGACCTCGGATAAATTTTATTTTACAGATAATATTGTTATAACGTGCTGAAGAGGTTTTCTAACAAATTCAATAAACCGTCTTTTTACTACAGCAATTTAAAAAGGAGCTGTAAAATGTCGTTTATCTAGAATATGTCGAGAACGTTATAAGATATTCACTTCAGACTAATTTTATTTTACACATAATTACACAATACCAAATGGGTAAATATTAAAATAAAATTCAACCGACCCTTTTTTTCTAAACTAAGAAAACAGTTGAAAAATAATTTTCTTCTCAAATATTTTAAGAACAAAAAATGATTCCCCAGCCCAGTCTATTTTTTTTAGTGAACAACTGGTAATTTAAAAAAAAATTCAATAAACAGTTTTTTTTAGAGCAAAACAAACTGGACAATGAACTATTTAAAATTCTTAACAAATGTTTTTTAACTCAAATATTTAGTACAAAAAAAAAAAAAAAAACAATGAAATCGATTTCAAATTCTTACCAAAAATGTGTACCTATACCATCTAAATGTTGTGTAATTTTGAGATTTTAAAACCACCATTTAAAAAGCTAAAAATCAAAATGTTGCAAGAAAAAAACTTTTCAAAAACGTTTAATTCAAAAAATTCTTACCATCAAAATCGCTTCAAAATCGAAATTTTGCATATGGCACTTAATTTGCATTTTTGTATTCTTTTAAACCATTTTTTTTTGAAGTACACTCCCCTGATTTTTGGTATTTTTTTTAAGCCAATGGTCTGTTTTGAAATAATTAGCTTAACTAATTAACACCTTCATACCGAGAAAAGTTAGGAAAAAAAAGTTGTATAAGTAAGATTCTTAGAATTTTGTAAGCTATTATATAAATACCTAAAAAACAAAATATAGGTAATGTCACATTTTGCGCTGTATCTCTATATCTATACCTACCTAGGTATATACGAGTACGGATTATCAAAAACCCAAAGTTATTACACTATAAAAAATATAATAATATAATATATACTCTACCACCCACCACTTAGGTAAATATGTATATTGTATATGGTTTTCAGGTACACCAATGGGAAGTTACTAGTGTGGGTCGACCCCAGACTCATTTTTTGAAAATTAAACCACAAACATTTTTTTTTTAATATGTACAGTGATCGGAAGTGCAAAACAAAAACGACCCACAGTGTGTAAATGCGTGTCTCAGGTTTATTCTGCACATCTACGCAACTATGACCTTCCAACCACATAAAATATATCGAAATTGGTTGGATACTTTTTGAGAAAATGATACCACAAATTTTTTTAAGGCTATTTTAAGCAAAAAAAAAGAAATCAGCATCAAATACTTTGAAAATATTGACATAGAAAAAAAATATTTTTAAAATGTAATAATGAATTTTTATTTTTTTTTTTTTAGTTTTTGAGGGTTTAACTATTTGTTTTTACATATCAAAAATAATTATGTATTAAACAAAAACCATCTACCCATTATTTAAATATTTAGGCTTACGAGCAAAATCCTAAACAAGTAAGCAAAAATAGAGTTATTTTTGGATGGGTATATTTCCGCCAATTTTTATCATAACATCTTTTTTTATCCATCATAATGCTTGATACTCTTCGTTTTTTCACTTGAATATGTCTTGCATCAATTTTTGGAGCATTTTTGTCGAGATTATGAAAGTCGATCTTACGGAGTCGATATTTAAAAAGTCGACATATCGTACCCAATCTTTTTTTTGTAACTAATTTTCCTTATAAATAAATTAAAGCTAGACAACAATTAATATATACTTTTCTTCTTATCAATAACTAACATGTCCAATACGGACACTCTAAGTTAAAAAATAATAACATAAAACTAATGAATTTCGACCTCAAAACTTTGTTGATTAAAATTCAGATCGATTTTATTTTCACCCAGAAAAATGTACAAAAGAACTCGAAGTCTTCTAACATTTAATTATTGCGAGTTTCAACATTCGATAAAATGCTATACCCAAAAAAGATATTGGACCCTATCAGGAGTCTCGAAGAGACTCTCAGGGAAATGTTTCTTATTGCCCCGAGATTTTGTCCGCTTTTTTGAGTCTCATCCGGAATTAATTCCCCCCCATCAGTAATTCTATGAGAGATAGTCGAATTCCCCTGGAAAATTTATTGAAGATATCAAAAACTTCCGACGGAAAAATTTCCAGCATAGTTCAGTTTTCTACTTTTTGAAGAATGAATATGAATATGTTTGTGCGGGAACTTAAGCTTACCTAAAACACAAAATTCGCTTAAATTCACCCATGTATTTCTGAAAGAAATTAGATTTTTCTGTCAAAAATGGGCGTTTAAAGAATTTTACAAAACAAATTTAAGCAAAGAAATTTAACAAAAACTGACCTAAAAAAAAAATCGAAGAATCACTAGTTTAGTTAAACCAACAATATTGAAAAATGACCAGTGTGACCATTCTCTCAGAAATGCATGGGTAAATTTAAGAGAATTTTGTGTTTTAAGAAAGCTTAAGTTCCACACAAAAGTATTCAATAATACAAACCCGTGAACGCAATTGTTCCTTTCTTCCCTTAAAATTCCGGTCAATGCAATAGCCTAATATTAACATTTTACTAAATGAGTCTCTTACTTTTTCAAATCAAGTCCATGCGACCAGTTCGTGTATGTATTTCGCCAAAAACTAAGTAAGTAGCTTGGTTATTCCATTTCTTTTTGACATCCCAAGTCGTTAGCTTTAGTGGTTTATTTGTTTGTTTGTTTAAACGAAGTGCCTTCTGACATAAAGTCTGTGTTTTCATAGTAAGGATAATCAGAGAAGGATATCATCATCGGAAGAGTATTGTGTATGCAAAGTAAACAAAATGCAGACAATCACTAGCATTCTAAAAAGAAAAATACAACTTAGTTACTGAAGAACGAAAACGAAGAACGATGAATCGAAGCGAATGATGCAAGTGATTTTGACATCTATGTAGGAAGAACTTTTTTATTTGACTAAAAATGTAAGAATGTAACAATGTTTAAGTGAGCCGAAGAATTATGGTAATAAATTCTGAACATATGGTTCTATAAAGAACATAAATGTATATAGGTACAAATTTTATTGACATACGCAAAGGAAGTTTATCTAAATTTAAATGATGCTGCACACTAAAAGTTGGAAAGATATTCAGTGATTTTGGCTTGGAAGAAGTTATTTAAAGTTTTTTTTTCCCCGTTTAAAGGATTTCTGGGTTTTATTATAATAAAAATGGATGATGATTATCTAAGTATGAATCTGCATCTTTTCTTTCACTCTTGTATTGGAAGTCAGTTGGCAACATGATATTATAAATTTATGATTATTTGAACAATTTGTTATACAAAATGTACATCAATTTAAAAGTATAAGTGCGACCTCAACTCCAAAGACCGTATCCAGGGGGGATCACAGGGGTCTGGACCCCCTCTTCGGTCTTCGGAAAAATAAACACAAGTCAAAAATTTTGATTTTGTAAGCATGTGCTAATCTTGCATAAAAACAATGGCGCAAAATTTTAAACAGCCTATTATTAAAGGTTAAGTATAATACTATTTAACATCATTTTAATTCTTTAACAGTTTACTAAAATTTTCAAAATTTTAAATACTTTTCAACTAGTATCATATACGAAACCTATTTCCTTCATAAACTTCAGGTGAAAACGTCTAAAAAAGTGACAGTTCGTGCAAAAATATCACAAACATCCCTGATTTTGACATTTAATAAACGTCAAAGTATCTTGGATTAAGTACGATACTTAAAAGATAAAATAGCTATTTGAGGATTTCAACTTTAGTAAAATGTAAGGAGATAGTACGATGCTAAACTCGTTAAAAATTAGCAAAATATAATTCTTAACCTAGTATCATGCTAGAAACGATATAAAATCGTACTAAATCGACTAAAATTTTACGCCAGTGTTCTTAAAGAAGCCTAACTTGCTGTCACTTGCACTTTTAAATTGAATTATATTCATTAACTCCACCTGAAGCAGAAGTAATTTTAATATTTAAATTTCTTCATCTTCGAAATATAAATCTAATTTTGGAGTAAGTTTTGGGCAGCTGTTCTTTAACGTTCAGTAACGCCATCACTCTTTATAAAAAGTAACGAATTCATATTGTCAGATTTCACAATAATAAGCAAAGATTTGATCTTTGTTCACTCGCCCTGTTTTATTCATTAAAGATCAATTCTCATTATATGGAGTCTCCAAAATTTAAGAGGTTTCACATTGCAAAAGTTAAGTTCAATTAATTCTGATTAAAACCTTTAATTGTCTAAATGCAACCAACACAAAATACATACAGTGACAAATTTATTTTCTTCGTAGAATGGGGTATGCAAATTCTATCTCCACCGGTCTGAAAAATGACCCGAAACGTTTTGTTAAAAAGGGCAGGTTTTGAGAGCAGATCTTTTACTTTGCAATGAAAAACATTATTAGTTCGGCTTAATAATTGTTCGGTAATTCACAAAAAAACTTCATTTAATTGTCCGCTTTAATGATGAAAATTTGCCCAAAATGTTTTTCTAAGTGTTGTGGCTGCTCATCTGGTATTCATTTTTAATTATGAGTTAGAGCCTTGTGTATATGTATTAAAATTTAGATTAGATTAGAATTTCTTTATTTTATGGTGGTCTAGAATCTCACACTAACAAGGTTGGCCGCATTCCTTAATTGCGGACTCAAGTATATAGCAAATCCTTTCAAGGAAGTAATCGAAGTCCTTCGGGCAATTATTGATCGTATAAAAACTTATAAACGACGGTTAGAGCCATCCGATTAGGCGACACGGCATGCACAAACAATTTTATAAAAAAAAAAAACTTGAATACAAAAAATATTAAAAAACAACGGCAACATCCAAAATGCAATAAATTCAGAAAGTGAAGCCTTGCGCCCATTTTGTTGAAGACAAAAACGTGGAAGATAAAAAGAGACACATAGAAAAAATACAAGGAAGATAGACATAACTTTGTATGGAATTTTGCTTTGAATTTTGGCCGACGAGCTTCACTATTTAACGCGAAGTTAGCCATCTAGTTACTAAAAGGTTTTCCAGTAAAGGTTTCATTTTTATATTAACAAACACGAGCACGATTGTGGACCGTTGGCATGGACCTTATCTTTCACGTGGCCTAAAGGAAAAAGTCTAAAGGTGTTAAATCACAAGATCTCGGTGGCCAATTGTGATCACCTCTTCGAGAAATAACAGGGTCAGGTAACTTTTCTTGCAAAATTGGGATTGTTTCGTTCACGTTGCGCGCCGGCGCCCACAGTGGATCGACTAGTACAAAATTCCGGTCATGGGGAGTTATTTTTTTTTAGCGTATGGAACGAATTTTTTTTTGGATTGCATAGATAAATGTACCTTCTTTCATATCCACAAGTTATTTTTATCTACATGTTTTGGTTTCAAAGATACAATGTCTCAGACAGTCGCTATTTCACAAAAAAAAAATGTTTTTTTGTGCCACTTTTGTAAATTTTTTTACGTTTTTTTCTTAAAATAAATTTTGTTGGTAAGATACTGATGTCTTAAAGTGTGAGATGCTTTTTGTCAAAGGCTGAGGTATGCTCGTCGCATCCAGGGTTTTACTAAAAAAGCAACTAACTTTAGTCGGTTTTGAGGTTCTTTATTCACCAATCACTGGTTCTTTAATTCATTTATACTTTTGTTACAAATTTTATGTTTACTTAATTAGTTTATACATTATATTATTCCAAAAATCATAAAGCTTAATATTAAGGGACTGAGATAGCAGTTGTCACTATAAACCACAGTCTGAGATAGCAGACGTCACTATAAACCACAATCTGAGATAGCAGACGTCACTATAAACCACAGTCTGAGATAGCAGACGTCACTATAAACCACAGTCTGAGATAGCAGACGTCACTATAAACCACAATCTGAGATAGCAGATGTCACTATAAACCACAGTCCGAGATAGCAGACGTCACTATAAACCACAATCTGAGATAGCAGATGTCACTATAAACCATAGTCCGAGATAGACGTCACTATAAACCACAGTCTGAGATAGCAGACGTCACTATAAACCACAGTCTGAGATAGCAGACGTCACTATAAACCACAGTCTAAGATAGCAGACGTCATTATAAACCACAATCTAAAATAGCAGATGTCACTATAAACCACAGTCCGAGATAGCAGACGTCACTATAAACCACAATCTGAGATAGCAGATGTCACTATAAACCATAGTCCGAGATAGACGTCACTATAAACCACAGTCTGAGATAGCAGACGTCCTATAAACCACAGTCTGAGATAGCAGACGTCACTATAAACCACGATCTGAGATAGCAGATGTCACTATAAACCACAGTCCGAGATAGCAGACGTCACTATAAACCACAGTCTGAGATAGCAGACGTCAGTAACTACTTACTTGAAAACCTGGGCTTCCACTGTTAATTCTGGAACCCTAGTATTTGCAAAAGTTGGAGCTCTACCAGGTACTCTAGATTGGTACTTTTCTACTATGGTAGATCTCTCATTTCATCTGTTCGTTCACGTTCCCTTAACGGGCGGTAATACTGGATTGCTTGAATGCAATTAAATAACAGGTAATTCGGGATTGCTTTAATGCAATTAAATAAACGGCGGCGGTGAAAGCTAGAGGTGTAATGCATCATTACAAAAGCTATATCAATATCATAATGTTTTTGAATCATTCTAAAACACGTTTTCTTAAAACCATTTTTGAAAATTAAACTTCAACTTTTAAAAGGTTTAGAAAAAAAAAATCTTACATAATCTAAGTGGTCTAGAATGAAAGCTGTATTCATTGTGAGTAATATTTTTAAAAATTTGGATCCGACCGCATCCGACCCAGTTCCCGCAGCATATTTGTAATTTAAACCCTTTAAAAAGTATTTTTGCCAATCTGCAAAGGGGGGGTATGGGTGATATTTGCCTTGTTGAAAGTGGCATTATGTAGTTTAAATCAAGGCTGAAAATACTGAATACATAGAGTAAAGCAGATTGCCCAAAAAATTAAAGAAAAAATTAGAAACAAAAAATAAATTTTATTTATTTTTCCGAAGAAAAGCTCAATAGGAAGGTATGCCGGGACGAAACGACGATTAAGGACTAAAGGCCCTAAAAAACCAATTTGGAATCATTAATTCAACAATTCCAATTAAATAATGCTAAGTCTTCTACTTGGCTGATGTATTTCAGTAGTATATAGAATTTGTATTATAAAAAAACCATTCATTTTGAAAACAATGCCAGGCTACGGGTAACAAAACTTCCAACAATTCTTGATTAGAAATTCTAATTGGGTTGGATATAGTTCACAATAGATTTTTGCTGTAAAATTGATGTAAGCTGATGGACTGACCTTAATAAAAATTGCGTCTTGACAAGGCCCTCACTGTCAATTGAAGAGTCCAAGTGAGAACGCCTCGGGACGAAACTCCAATTTTTAAGGACTTAAAGCCGTTAAAAGCTACTTTGAATCAATAATTCAACAAGTCCAAAAAAAAAAAAAAAAGAAAAGAGTTTTGAAATTCATTCATTAGATCAAAAGTTACAGCCAGCGTTGCCACAAAGTGCCCGATCGGGCCATTTGGCCCCCTGTTTTTCATTATGGCCCTTTGCCCGGGCCAATTGGAAATGGCCCTCAAATCTTAGTTTTAGAAAATTTAACATCATATCATATCGTACTTACTAATAATTAAAAAGTTTTACAAAATTAAATGTAAACCATAGCCACTACAATGTGTTTCCACCCCAAACAAATAATCATACTTAAAATAGAACTGAATGCATTCATTTATCATTATTATTTATTATGATTTGACTTTTCTCGACTGATCTCTATACATAATACACTAGATAGCATATTCGTACAAAGAGGTTGACTCCATTTGAAGAACTGTTATAGTTGAGCTGGCTTTTTTTTGTATTACAGTATATAAAAATATAACAAAATATAGAGTGCCTGCTAGGGATGAGCAACATTGAAAAAACATCGATGTCAACATCGAAGAACCAACATCGATGACAAAAATTATGGAATCAGAAATATCGTTTTTTGCATGAATGAACATCTTAAGGCGTAGGTAAAAAAAACTTGTGTAGACGGCGCGCGTCTTTCCTTTCTGAACATCGATGATTTTAATTTTGTACATCGATGTAAAATTGTTTAACGTGAATGAACGTCTAAAGGCAACCAGAGTTTTAGTGTTGCTATCGCTACAATGTTATTCATATCCATAGAACCACATTTGTCTCGTATGAAGTGTGGTTGTGTGGTGTATTTTATATGGACTGACAGCGACACACGACTCACCGGCTTAACAGGTCTTATATACAAAATATCATTTGTAAACGGTGCCTTTAGCTTTCTGAACATCGATGATTTTAATAGCCTTGTTTTTTTGCAGACCCAGGTAGAATTGAAACAAAAAAAACGACACCTTAACTAACGTGAATACAACATATATAAACAAAGCCAAGTTCAGATAATTTTCGGTTCTTAACTTAAATTCAGATAGAAAAAGTATACATACTACCAAATCGAATTACCATTTTGCTATCAATAGTTTGTTTGGAAATGTAAAATTATCTGAGCCAACCAATCATAATACATTTTATAAATAAAAAAAGGGCTATCATTATTTTATAAATTACTTTCTTTTTTCCGCATGTTCCGCATGAGTGCCGGATGCGTCCCGGATGCATTCCGCATGCGTAACTAAGGCCTTCCGGATGCGTTCCGAATGCGTTCCGGATGCGTAACGCATGTGGACTGCATCCGGAACGCATCCGGAACGCATCCGGAACGCATCCGAATCGCATCCGGAACGCATGCGTAACGCATCCGGAACGCATCCGGAACGCATGCAGAAGGCATCCGGAACGCATGCGGTCTGCATCCGGAACGAATGCGTAACGCATCCGGAACGCATCCGGAACGCATCCGGTAGTTTAATGTTTTAGAGCCAATTTTTCAATAGTCAGTTAAAGAGACAGTTATTTACTGGAAGAATAAAGTTATTTGGCTTTTTAACAATCGGAAAGCAAAATTGAATTTTTCACTTGAAAAAAAAAAATAATCTATAGAATATTATAATTTGAATGTCACTTTCATTTATGATAAGAAGATGAAGAAATTAAAATATTAAAATATTGAAATTACTTTTGTTGAACTTTCATTTATGTTCGAACATTTCTAAAGAAATTTTAGTTTTATTTAACGTTTATTTCAAAGCAATGTTGACAAATAGTAATATTGGACTTTGAAAATATTTATTCCTATGAATAATTTTATCTGAATTCTTAGTAAGCAGATAAATTTAATGTTCATATTCCTTGTAATAAGTTATATCTGCGTATTGAAAAATAGATTTTTGCTCTATCTGAGAAGTAAATACTAACTGACTGCTTATCTGACTATTGAAAAATTGGCCCTTAAAGAAGGATTTGTAAGTAAAATATTTGGCCCGCACTTCTGTCAAATGGCCCTCAAAAAATTCCGAAATAGCCCTTACTTCTTTTTTCTTCGCGGGAACGCTGATTACAGCCCCATTACCACTTTTGAAAAACTAAAAAGTTCTTATCAGGGCTACTGCATCTTGCGAGGAATTGACAAATCCTCCAAGAGTATCACTTGTCACGAATAAGTGCTTCTCGTCTAGCCGTTCGGATTCGGCATAAATTTGTAGGTCCCTTCCATTCCTGTCGATAGGCGCACACAGGAATGGTTGCGAGTTGTTCTTCATGAGCCGTTGTGCCACCCGATTTATTTACCACTTTTTCACAGTTTTGAACCACTGTGCGGCCGTGCTGTCTTGTTGAAAATAAACGTCATCCACATCAATATTTCCAATTCTGACCAAACGAAATCATTAATAATAACTCGGTAGCGCCACCCTAACAGTTGAACCAGCCTCACAAGGAAGCTAAAAACTTTCGAAAATAGATGTCTCCGAAACATCCTTAGGATTTTTGGGCCGAACACCATCTCCAACCAAGAACTCTTTCGGAGAACGGGCCAATGTCCTATTGACATCGTTATTAGAAAAAGAAAGTGGCAGTGGATTGGTCACACCCTACGTCGTGGTGCAGACTCTATTGCAAGCCATGCAATGGAGTGGGATCCACTCATCCAAGATGGCAGAAGACCTGGGGGCCAGAGAAAATCTTGGCGCAGAACAGTCAACAAGGAATCACAAAAGCTCGGTAAAAGTTCGGAAGAGCTAAAATACATTTCCAGAAACCGAACGAGATGGCGTGTAGCTGTAGTTGACGCCCTGTGCCCCTAGGAGGGGTCAAGGATCTAAGTAAGTAAGTAAGTTGAACCAGCCTCATTTTCGAGTAGGTAGGTAGGTTGTAGGTCCACCAGCCACACCACCACGCCATCGCCAGACCAAAAACGGCAACAAACAGTGACACCTTGAGGGTGAAGAGGCTCTTTAAGAATCATTTTTAGATTTTCCAAATGCGACAGTGATTGTGCTTATTAACGTAGCCTCCGAGTTGAAAATATTTCTCATCACTGCATATGATTTTTCGATGAAAATCCGGATCATTTTGATGCATTTCAAGGACCCAATCACCTTAGATACGACGTTGCTACAAAATACGGTATGATATCGTTTTTGGTATGCCTATTTCCAAAGGTCGACGAGGAATCGACAAACCTGGGTTTTCGGCAACACTGAGGGCTACAGCAGCAATATTCTTAGTTGTTCTTAAGCGACGCACACAACAGCTCAAATTTCGTCCACTAGTTTCATTATTAATTGCCGACCGAGAAGGTGCTTCACGACGAACCAAAAGTTCACTAGATTTGCGATCTGTGACTGAAATATGTTGACCATTTTTTAGTGAAGATAAAAAATGTCAGTGTGTTGTTGAAGCGTGTATCGTTCCATTTTTAGCAATGACAAAATTTTGACTTGACAAAAAATGACAAAAGATGACAGTTTCAAAAGGACAGCTACTAAAATAGCCGGCTACCCAAAACGAAACCTCTTATTGGAAAATTCTTGTTACAAAAATCTATGGTTATACAGGCAAAGACAGTGCGCTTCACAAACATGATGCCAATCTCAATTCTACCAGTTAAATCGACCTGTCAATGACCTGACTCGATGACCTGGATTGACTGTTTTTAAGAGGAAAATGACAAATGAGCCTAGGAACATAAAAAACATCTTAAAGCTGTAAGATATGCTTGAATAAAAAATATCAAAGTCGCTCTGGACTAAATAAGTAAGTCTTAGTACCTAGCTTTTAACTTATAATTTTAAAATTAAAGTTCAAGATAAAATATTTATATCATTTGCAGTACCTAGGCAAAAGCTTCAAAGGTTTATTTTTTTAGTTGATGCCTTTAAATCTCATCTTTATTTGTTCCCATGAGGGTTTTTATCTTTAAATATATATACATATACTTATACATATATGTACCTACTTGTACATATTCAAATATTAATACGTTGAATTTCCCTGGCCCAAAGTGTTCATTAAAACTGCCAACATATTGCTTACATTTAATAGAGTAGAAACATAAAAACAAAAAAAAAATATACAAAGATAAAAACTATTTAAGTTCGTTAAATTCAACTCTATATGCAAACAACTTGGCAATGAACCCGCACCTATTCGTTTCATACCACACTTGACACCAGAATAGCGCGAGCGATAAAAGCGTGAAGACAAGTTGCGCTGTCGGCCGCATATTTGCAAAACCCAGACCTTAAGTTCCACATATGTGAAGCTCAGGAACAGTACGGTGTGCGGGCACGGGCATATATATACACAGGAAACATTACCAATATGTGAACTTCTTAGAAAGAACAGACGGGAAAAAACAAATGAAAAAGGACGAACCCACAAAAAAAAAAAAAGAAGAAAACATGCATAATTTAGACATAAAATATTCTTTTAGTGCATCCTCATGAATTCACGCTGCGCACCATCATCCTTTCAAGCTTCTTTCCTAAATGCACTTGTTTGTATAGCGACACAACTGTCGACGACGAAGAGAACGTCATCCTAGCACACAAGTGCTTCCTTGTCACACACATATTCATTCATTCAACTCCATGAATGTCCTTTAAATTCACATTACACTCACAAATCAGTAAATGGATCTCATGATGGTACTGCAACACTGCTGCTGCTAGTGCTAGTGCTGGCTCTGGATAAAATGTTAGGTTAGATTCTTCGGCCCTGTTTGTGTCGCTTCAAGTCGTATTCTCTCCTCTCTAACTCCCTCTTTTTGAAAACGAGGATCCTTGAAGGAGCGCAAGAGTATAAGACGTTAACGAGTTAAATGAAAAATGAAATTTAATTAACGATAAGCGATAGTGCCAACGGTGACGGATGGCTTCATTGTGTTGGCTTTGGCTGGCTGGCTGTTGGGGTTGGCACCATCAGGATTCAGTTGGCAGCTTTTCTCAGAATCGGGGGCACTCTTAAGAGTCTTAAGTGGCAGAGCTTAGATAAATGGCTGATGCAGAGCGTGAAAGTTGGGGTAAAAGAGATAAATGAACGAGTGTATGCACTTAAGAAAGGGTGAACGACAACGACAACAACTACGGGTGAACTATTTTAATTTGATGACACTTTTATTCGATCTAAGAAAGAGAAAGGTTATACGACTGACTGTTACTGAGTCCTCTATAGATGTTGGTAATATGATGGCAAGATGGACCATTTTATGAAGATTGACAAGTAAGAAGATACATTGCAGGTAGTGTATCTAACCTTCATGAAACTACAAACTTTTATAGTTCTCGATACAAGGATCCATATTTTTGGAGAAAAATAATACATACAACTTAATTTTCAGAAATTGGTTATTTTTGGTACCTCGAGTACAACCATTTTTATGGTTTTAGATTTTCTTGAAAACAGGTGAGTTGATGATTTTTGATTGATTTTTTTTACCATCTTCTAAAAAGTATAAACATAATTGTGAACCAAAATTTAAAAAAAAAATTTTGAAAATTAAAAAAGCAATATCTATTTTTTTTTTTTTGGAAAACTAAATATTTTGAAAACGACTCAATATTTTAAAAACAAGCACCCTTATTCATAAAGAAAAAATAGTTATCTTAGCTCCCATGTTTAGGAAAACTACACCATGGAATAAGAATGTGCCGGAAAATTCGTATTCCATTGTGTAGTTTTCCTACACACGGGAGTTAAAATAACTATTTTTTCTTTATGAATACGGGTATAGGTGTAAGATAATGTTTTATTATTTATTTAAAAACCATGTTTCTAAATTCAAAAATAACGCTACCTTCCATACAAATTTTGAAAAACCGTTAAGGAAAAAATTATTTTTCTCTAAAACGGCTCCAAGAATTTGGATACAAAGAAGTTCTTTTACTATTAAGGGTATGATCAATATTTTGATAAAAAAAAAAACATTTTGCCAAAAACGGTTATTAACGGTACCTGTTGTAAATAGAACCGATTTTTTGGTTTTCAATTTTCTAGTTAACGGCTACACCTATTTCAACCACAATTTTTATACAGGAGATCCTTCATAATTCAAACAATATTGCATATACAAATTTTCTAAAAAAATTTTTTTTCGAAAATTCAATATTTTGAAAACGGGCAAATGACACATGGCCAAATTTCACGGCACCGTAAAATGTATATTACACGTTCATCCTTATAAGTAAATATATACCTAGACATTAACACAACCCTTTTCTTCCGAACTGTGCACCTAATCATTAGAGATCAGACAAACCTACGATGCAAAACAAAAAATAACAAATGAAATGTCACTCTGTGTACCTTTTGCTTTTGTTTGTTCTTTTTCCTTCTCTCACAATTCAACTCTTTCGAAGTTCAAAGAGGTTCAAAGAGGGGAAACAGATGTATGAATAAACTTTCGTTTTTCATTGAGACAGTGAAAAAAAAAAAACAATTTATATCTAGCTTCTTCTCAGTGCTTTTGTTTTACATATACAATTAAAAAGTGAGCAATACCCACGAACAAAATTCACCTTAGGTACAATTAGGTATTATAACGAGAATACATATCTCCTTGTTTAATTTATTTGATTTTTTTTTAAAAAATCCTCGGACCCGTTTTTGAGGAAATAGCGTTTTCGTTTTTGGCGAAAAAAAAAATGTATTGCGGGTACCGTTATTTTTGGTCCTAAAAAAATTAAAATAAAAACGTGTGGGCATATTAGACAAAAATAACTATGTACCTACCAGGTTTGAAGAAAATCCCTCCAGCCGTTTAGGCAGCAGGGGCGAGGACAGACACACAGAATTGCGGGACCCACTTTTTCGCGTTCTCCATGATCGTTATGTTAGGGGAAATTATTACCCGAGTTCGATTTTTTTTACGAATCCATAACCTGCCTATAGTACCTGCCTATATATCGCAAGTAAAAAGTAGAATTTTCATAATGTTAAGCGAATCATTCGCCAACAATTATATTATTCGCTATTATTGGTATAAAATTTTCTGGGGTCTATCCAGTTCATCGGTAGTTACAAATTCTGTCATTTTTATGGAACTTATGCGTGAACGCATGCACAGTATGCCATATTGGTTGAGGGGGCCTCGAGCCCCCTTAGCCACCCCCTGCGTACGCTTTTGGGTATAGTTATTGTTATTTCGTCGTGATCTTCCCAATAAAATACGCAAAAACCTTAGCATAATACTGTTTGAATAGCAAGATGTTGATAACAATGGGGAATGTTTTAATTTATGAAAATAAAGGAGAAACGAGACCTATGCGTTGACGCGTTGATGCATACGTTGACGTGTGCGTTGACGCATACGTTGACGCATGTGTTGACGCATGCGTTTTCCTAACATTACGATGGTAGAGAACACGAAAAAAGCGGGTCACGCAATTCTGTCTGTCTGTAACTATTTTTCGATTTTTTGTCTTGCTCATATAAACAGACTTTGGAAATTTCACTCAAATCAATTTGGTAATTTTCTAGAAAACCAAGCATTTCCGTGTATTCCATGAAACAAAGAAATGAGAAAAGGGGCGTGACAGGTGTCGGATTTTAAAGGGTTTTCCATAAAGGGCGGGTCGATTTTAAAATTGAATATAACAAGTTGTATATGAGATATCAATAAGGTTTTATGATTATTTGAGGGCCCTATCAATGACATTATGTGTGAAATAAAACATCGTTTAAATGGCTACCGCGGCTTCGCTGGGTCCAGTTTTCGATGACTTTGGCGCATAAATCAGCCTGAATTTGACCGATGGCATCGATTATGTTGTCTTTGAGGGCCGCGGTGGTTTGCAGCTTATTTCGCATAGACTTAAGAAAGCCCCACAAGAATAGGGCTGGCCTCGAGACGAGACGAGACTGGCTTTGGAGCAACCGAAATCAAATTTCAGTTAAATATTTATTTTCTTTTGCACGTATTCAAACTACACTCGAAAATATTTCATTGTTGTCCGGAAATCGTATTTTTCGGAGACGAAACCGAAACGAGACTTAATTATACGAGACCGACACGAGACCAAGACGAGACTGCACATTTTCGATTTTAACGAGACCGAGACGAGACTTACAAAAGTCTAGCAGAGTCTCGTCTCGTGGCCAGCCGTGCACAAGTAAAAGTCCAAAGTAGTCAAATCACACGATCTAGGTGGCCAATTCACGTCGCCTCGGCGTGAGATAGCCATGCCATGAAACCGCTATTGCAGAATATCGATTGTGTCTTGAGCTGTGTGGCACGTAGCGCCATCCTGTTGAAACCATATGTCTTCGGTGTCTATATCATCCGCCGTTGACGGTGATGGCCTCGCCAGCATCATTTTCGAAGAAGTACGGACCGATGACGCCTCCAGCCAGTGTTGCCAGAAACACCGATTTATCGTAATTCTCCCGATTTTTAGACCTATTTCTGATTCACCGTTTTTTGATCTTAATATGACACTTTTGCCCGATTTTCAATGTTTCATAGTATCTTAATGTATTTTCAACTCTGCAATTTACTTTATTTATAATTTTACTAAAAATTTGAACACTTTTTAATCTGGCTTTGTCTAACTTAAAATATCAGCTCATCCCAGATAGCCATTCCAATTTTTAAAAACTTAAATTTTTGAATTTTTTTTATGCCTATCGTTTGTTATTCGTTTGTGACTGTTTGTGACAGCAATAAAAAGTGTTGTGACTCGCTAGTTATTTAGTTATTAACAAATCAAAAAAATGTACCAGTTAGCCATTTTTTTTTTTGCAAACTGTAGTAGTATAGACTTTTTTACACTCAATCGATCAGAAATCGTTTGTGACTTCTGAATATATCAATAGAATCGTTTGTGGCAAAGTAGCTTTCGATAAAAATTAGAAAAACTGATTCATTTTGTTTATTGTTATGGGCGGAGCTATGCATAGGTTAGTGCTGGTGTATGTGTACCATGTACCTGATTCATGATGCTGAGGTAAGTTATAATGCTTTGAGGTGAGCAACATTCTGCAATGATAACTAAGTATAAAAGATTAATTGTAAAAATAAAACAGTGTTGTTTCCACTTCAAAGATGGGAAATGGATTTTGAATTATGAATTTATTAACAAAAAAAAAAGGTCATGGCTAGAGCTTGTATAATGTTTTACTTCATTCGATTGAAATTTTTTTAACAAATTTAAAATTTACCAATAAAATCGTTTGTGGCTACTCGTTTTTCAATGGAATTAGTATAAATTTAAACCAGCAATTACGAGTTTTTGGAAAATAGTCTGTCCCAAACAAACTTGGTTGTCCCAAACGATTTCCTTGCTAAATTCCAATTTAATAAACAATTTTCAAGAAAATGATTACAAATTTAAACCATCTTTAGATTATAGTGGTTCATAATAAAAATATCTGAATATCCCAGAAACTTCCTCCTTCTGTATTTATGCAAAATTAAAAATAAAAGTATAAGTGCACGCATACGTATGCGTGCACGCAAACGTATTAGTGCACGCAAACGTGTGCGTGCACGCAAATGTGTGCGTGTACGCAACGTATGCGTGCACCCAAACGAATGCGTACGCAAATAAATTTTGTTAATAAATTCAAACTCCATTTCAAATCTTTGAAGTGGAAACTTTTATACTTAATTATCATTACAGCATGTTGCTCACCTCAAAGCATAATAACTTACCTCAGCATCATGAATCACGGTACACATACACCCGCACTAACCTATGCATATCTCCGCCCATAGCAATAAACAAAATGAAAGTGTGGTGAACTGAAATCAGTTTTTCTAATTTTTCTCGAAAACTACGTTGTCACAAACCATTTTATTGATATATTCAGAAGTCACAAACGATTTCTTATCGATTGAGTGTAGAAAAGTCTATACTACTACAGTTTTCAAACAAAAAAAAAAAAAAATGGCTTACTGGTAAATTTTTTTTAATTTGTTAATAACTAAATAACTAGCGAGTCACAAAACTTTTTATTACTGTCACAAACATTCACAAGCGATTGGCATGAAAAAAATTCAAAAATTTGAGGTTTTAAAAATTAGAATGGCTATCTGGGATGATCTTAAAATATCCCATTTGAAATTTCCCATCGTCATAATCCATAACATCGGCAATCAATGCAATGTCTGCTTTTTGTTTGTTGAACACTCCCAAAGTCGCCTTGTTTGTGTCATGTTAATGGCAAAAAGTGTCTGATTATTGTGGTCAAAAAATTCAATAAAAATAAATATTTTAAAAGTAATTAAAATTAAGATGCTTTTGTACATAGCCGTTGCGGTTTATAAGAAATTTGAATCTTTGGAGTATTTGTTAGCTTATGTTTTACTTATTCATTTCTAAGCCAGCTAGGTGCAATAATCCCTAAATAATTAAGTTTCTTGTAAGCAAATGCCCCATTTGTTATTAATTATTAAGTTTTACTTAATGTTTTCAAACAATATGAATTTAAATTAAAAGTGATAATAAAACAAATAAATATCAATTTTTATTTATTAACTTCCTTGTTCATAAAGAAAAAAACAGTTGTTTTAGCTCCCGTGTTTAGTAAAACTACACCATAGAATAAGAATGTTCCGGACTCAAATAAAGCAGTAAGCAATTGCCTTTATTTTGAGCCCAGAAAATTCTAATTCCCTGGTGTAGTTTTCTTAAACACGTGAGCTAAAATAACTATTTTTTCTTTATGAATATGAGTGTAAATGCAATAAGTATCTCCAAATGAAAATTATTTAATTTTAACATTACAATTTGTGTTCAAGCAATATTTCTTTTAAAAATGAATTTAAACGAAATAAAGTAAGTAATAATACAAATGAAACACTGTTTTTTTTTTTTTTTTTTTCATAGGAAATCTGATGAAAAACACAATATAAAAAAACATTCAGAAAAAATTGACAAAAAGCTAATCTTTGTCATGAGTTGTAAGGTTAAAAAAATGTCCCCGATTTACACCGATTTCTAATGTGGTAATCTCCCGATTTCAGAAAATATTTTCTGGCAAGACTGCTTCCAGCCCAAAATCCACACCTAACAGTAACTTTATTTGTATGCATTGACACCTCGTGAATCTCGCGTGGATTGGTGTCGTTCCAAATCCGGCAATTTTGCTTATTCACGTACCCATTCATCCAAAAATGGGCCTCATCGCTAATGATGATTTTTCGACCAAAATTGGGATCAACTTCCAACCCATAACTGATTAAAAGACGGTATTTTGACAGAAAGTAAAAGAAACAATATGGCCGCCACGAGCTGTCAAAATCAACCCGTCCCTGTTGGAAAACTCTTTACTAAAAGTAAACTTTTTTAATTTTAACTCGTTTATAAGAAGTGTATAAAAACAAACTGTGAAAATTTCATGCAAATAGTATGAGCTCTTTCTAAGAAACCAGATTTATTATATACATGAGGAGTCAAATTTTGTTTACAAAACAAACTGAAAAATCCCGTTAATTGTATGCATCATTAAAATTCTTAAAAGGAAGGAATGTAAGTACTTCAAAACAACACATTGGTGTACCAAGAAAAACTCTTCATTACAATAAATTTATAAAGAAAATAAAGGAAGGGATTTCTGGGCTTGCAAAAAGGTGTAACAAGGCATTGTAACCCGGCTGGAAAAATGTCAAGTTTCTGTCTAGTTTATGCAAGTCCACTAATACTTTGCAAGCCCTTGCTGGATTTCTGTACCAAAAATTCAGACGAGGGAAACTTTTCAAACACTCTTGAGGCCCTCCCTAGTAAAAACTTGTTGAATAGCATACTGAAGTGTCATACGACACTTTTTTCTCTCTTTCCTTTGTGTTCTTTTTCATGAGACCATTTTTACTATGGGTGTGAGAAATCTGTAAGAACATGTTCTTAGTTGTTCTACCTAAGTAGGAAGTACGTAAAGTCTTGTATGTATTTGTTATGCAATATGCTATGAAACATTAGAGTATGAAAAATGAAACTCATTCACTTTCGACATTGAATTTTTGTATAGCGAGTTACCCCAGTGGGCATCGCATTGGACTGACAGGCAGAAGATCCCGGGATCAAGTCCCAAATAAGCCAACTTTTATTGTGTTTTGCCTGACGAGGCAAAATAGTTCATAATCGCCAGGCGTTTGTTATAGCATTTGCTAACCTTTGCTAGCCCCTTGCCAGACATTTTCCTTCATCACTTTGGAAATATGCAACTTACGAAAAAACCATCCACTATGTTTTTGTTTGTTATAAAATGTTCTACAAGACCACATTTGTTTAAAATTCATGTATGTTATATTTGAGTTGCTATCTAGCCATGAGTAAAAAAAAATTCTGAAAAACTAAGTTATTTTGAAGCACTCAAAAATTAGGTCAAATTGTCCAATTCTACTAAAAATTTGGAATCAAAGAGTCTGGAGTATTATAAGACGAAATTCGAAAATCCTATCCAAATCGGTCAAAAAGTTTTGGCAAGAAATATGATGTTAACTAAGCGCAACAAGCAATGTTTGCATCATTGTTGTAGTCAAAGTAGGACACTTCAAGTTGGCACTGATAGACGTACCACGTACTTGGAACCCTTAACTATGATAAAATATAGTTACAATATTTATATCTTTTTGTAAGCAACTTTGGTAGCGATTTTAAATGTTTGAAAAATTTCAAAAATGCTTATACAGGGCAAATGTTCGTAATTTTTAAAATCGCTACCAATGTTGCTTAAAAAAAGATATAAATATTGTAACTTTATACGTGTACAAAAATCAGTGCCAACTTAAGTGTCTTACTTTGACCACAGCAATGATGAAAACATTGCTCGTTGCACTAAGTTAACATCATGTTTCTTGCCAAAACTATTCGACCGATTTTGATCGAATTTTCGAATTTCGTCTTGTAATGTCTAGAGCATTTGATTCCAAATTTTTAGCGTTATTGGACAATTTTTAACTTCCCAAAGGAAGTTATTGTAATTGGTGCGATTTGTCGAACTGAAAATTTTGACATATCTTCACGTTTTGAGGTCTATAGAATCAGAATTCGTCGTTTTTAGCAAAATGTCTGTTTGTGTGTATGTACGTACGTTCGGGGTACTTTTTTCGTCCACTATATCTCGAGAATGAATTAAGATATAGACCTCGGATGAAATTTTGTTTACAGATAATATTGTCATAACGTGCTGAAAAGGTTTTCTAACGAATTCATTAAACCGTTTTTTTACAACAGCAATTTAAAAAGGAGCTGTAAAATGTCCTTTATCTGGAATATCTCGAGAACGGAATAAGACATTCACTTCAGACTAATTTTAATTGACACATAATTACACAATACCAAATTGGTAAATATTAAAAAAAAAAAAAATTCAACAGACACTTTTTTTTAAACTAAGAAAAACAGTTGAAAAATAATTTTCGTCTCAAATATTTCAAGAACAAAAAATGATTCCGAACCCAGTCTATTTTTTTTTTATATACAGGGTGTCCCATTAACAATGGTCCAAACTGAAATTGGTGATAGGCCAGGTGATGAACTATCTGAATTTGGTAACTTTTCCATACCGAATCATAGCGGTTCTCGAGCAACGGCTATTTTTTGAAATTTGAATAAAATCTAACTTAGAACTAGTTTTTTGCTCACCCTGTCCATAATTGCTTTTTGTTTTTTTACAAATTTTGCATTAAAAAATTCACTAATAATTTCACTAACTTTACTGAGTAAAATATTTTTGATTGGCATCACAATCATTAGATAATATTGAACTTTGCCAAAATTAATTTTTGACCTCAATCTTCTGATGAGCCCCCTGAATAAAATTCGTATAGCTCAATACAGGTTTTATATTTCAAAAATTGCCTATTTTTCTGTAGTTTCAAAAAAAGTATTAAACTTGCCAAAGCTATGTTTAAATAGACAGTTATAACCGTTTGAACCCAATCAAACAGATTCAAAATCAAACAAAAATAAAACATTTTTGTTCAAATATTTCGATAAAATTAGAATTTCACTTCAAATATAACTCCGAAAGAGCTGAATTTTGGCGGAGATCTTCGTTTTGATAGCTTACGCATTTCTTAAACAAGTACCTTAAATTTTGACAAGGACTTTTAATTTTCTGTGGCGAAAGAGTATAAATCCAGTTTTTATACTTCGATGTGGTATTTTCCACACTGTTGCATTTGCGCACATTTGTCTCAAAATTTATTGGTCCAACGGAAAAATGTATCCTAATGGTTTTTTGAGAATGCTATAAGCTACAAGTTTTCCAAAGACACTTCTTAAAAAACCTGATGGTTTTCGAAAAATTTTCAAAAATATTGGATTTACACGCTTTCACCACAGAAAATAGAAGGTCTTTGTCCAAATTAAAGGTATTTATTTAAGACATCAAAACGAAGATCTCCACCAAAATGCAGTTCTTTCGGAGCTATATTTGAAGTGAAATTCTAATTTTATCGAAATATTTTAACTAAAATGTTTTATTTTTGTTTGATTTTGAACCCGTTTCATAGGATTCAAACGGTTATAACTGTCTATTTAAACATAGCTTTATACCTTTTTTAAAACTACAGAAAAATAGGCAATTTTTGAAATAAAAAAACCTGTATTGAGCCATACGAATTTAATTCAGGGGGCTCATCAGAAGATTGAGGTCAAAAATTAATTTTGGCAAAGTTCAATATTATCTAATGATTTTTAGGCAAATGGTGATGCAAATTAAAAATATTTTACTCAGTAAAGTTAGTGAAACTATAAGTTAATTTTTTAATGCAAAATTTGAAAAAAAAACAAATATCAATTATGGACAGGGTGAGCAAAAAACTGGTTCAAAGTTAGATTTTTTTCAAATTTCAAAAAATAGCCGTTACTCGAGAACCGCTATGATTCGGTATGTAAAAGTTACCAAATTCTGATAGTTCATCACCTGGCCTATCACTAATTTCAGTTTGGACCATTGTTAATGGGACACCCTGTATATAATGACGTAGTCAACAACTAATAATTTTTTTTTTTTAAATTCAATAAACTTTTTTTTTTTAGAGCAAAAAAACTGGAACAAAAACTATTAAAAATTGTTAACAAATTTTTTTCAACTCAAATATTTTGAAAAACAAACAATGATATCGGTTTCAAAATTCTATACCTATACCACCTAAATGTTGTGTAATTTTGAGATTTTTAAAACCACCCTTAAAAAAGCTAAAAAGCAAAATGTTGCAAGAAACAACTTTTCAAAAATGTTTTAATTCGAACGAAAAATTCTTACACTCAAAATCGCTCCAAATCGAAATTTTGCATATGACACTTAATTTGCCTTTTTATGTTCTTTAAAACCATGTTTTTTTTTTTTTTTTAAGTATACTCCCTGATTTTCGTATTTTTGCTAGCCAATAGTCTGTTTTGAAATAATTGGCTTAAATAATTAATACCTACCTCTAACCGAGAAGAGTTAGGAAAAAAAGTACAAAATATAGGCAATGTCACATTTTGCCCTGTACCTCTATATCTATATATGTAGTAGCCCGTAGCGTAATGGTTAGTGCGTTCGACTGTCACGCTGGAGGTCTGGGATCGCTTCCCAGCCTCGTCCACCTAAAATCCTTAAATGTTTTTTTTCAGGGCTACTGCCTCTTGCGAGGAATTGACAAATCCTCCAAGAGTATCACTTGTCACGAATAAGTGCTTCTCGTCTAGCCGTTCGGATTCGGCATAAAATTGTAGGTCCCTACCATTCCTGTCGAAAGGCGCACACAGGAATGGTTGCGAGTTGTTAGTCACTAGGCCCTGGTTCTTCATGAGCCGTTGTGCCACCCGATTTATTTATTTTTTCTCTATATCTAAACCTACCTATATACTGATTATCCAAAACCCAAAGTTATGACGCTATATAATATATACTCTATCATCCACCACTTAGGTAAATGTGTATATCGTTTTCAAGTGCACCAATGGGAAGTTACTAGTGTGGGTCGACCCCAGACTCATTTTTGACTTATTTTTTGAGTGCTTCAAAATAACTTAGTTTTTTTCAGATTTTTTTTTAATTCATGGTTAGATAGCAACACAGGTATAAAATGCATGAATTTAAAACTGATGTGGTCTTGTAGAAAATTTTATAGCAAACAATTTTATAGTGGATGGTTTTCTTTTAAGTTGCATATTTCCAAAGTTATAATGGAAAGTATTGGAAAAAGTGTGGTGATTTTGGCGTTTTTTATCCACTGCCGCATTCTTCCTGCAGCGAGCACAGGTTTTTCGACGTTGCAACTGCTCAAACATGCCCCAACAACATTTGAAAATTGCAGAACTTCGTCGCACTTTGCGAATTTATTGTCGAACTTGACTGAGCTATTTAGTCAACCTAATCCAGTATCGACTGAATTTTAATACCTAATAAATTTGTTGAATAAATGGAATTATTCGTTATATTTACGTATATATTGGCTTTATTTACTTACTTATATATGAAATTGGATTAGTGACATGATCAATTACTAACATAAGACGTGATCAATACATTTCCAAGAAGAAACTCAAAGAAGGAAATTTATTAAAAAAAAAAATAGGTTAGTTTAGCTCCCTGTTGGTTCCTCCCAGGGATCGTGCGTGCCCTTGCTCAGAAGCCGAAATGTGATAACGATATATCTTAAGGTCGCCTATCAAACAAATATATTGCGACCATATAAAGAAACGGCCGGTGATTGTTTTGTCTAAAAAAAAAAAATTGCTGATTCCTAAAATAAAAACGAAAATTTGTATTCTTTTTGTCCGGTGGAACCACATAATCGAACTGGGTGCGTCGTTGCTTGTCACAGTTAAGAATAATTTTATTCTATAAATTGCAACCGAATGAATAACCTTATTTGCTTTGTCACTTGTGTGTTATTCCTGGGCGTAAGAAATCATTGATATTTATTTTAATCTTTTCCATACAAAATAATAACTAAATTAGTGTCTCACTTCAAAAAGGTGCCGCCCCAAACTTATGGTTATCAAAATGCAATTAATGTGCCAAACAGATCGGTTTACAGAATGTGCTTTGATTCTTTCAATCCAATCATCAGCCCTATGACTAATACGCTAAGAAAAGCTGCTCGATCGTGCATCATAGTTGCTAAACACAAAAGAGAACAAGAACTTGCTAATTTAGAATGGAGTCGTTTGGAAATGGTTGAAGAAAT
Source organism: Melangyna quadrimaculata (assembly GCA_949320155.1). NCBI lineage: Eukaryota > Metazoa > Arthropoda > Insecta > Diptera > Syrphidae > Melangyna > Melangyna quadrimaculata. The sequence goes on from OX439485.1 coordinate 69,381,590, forward strand.
GCAACAATTTAAGGATTCTATAAACAATTGCACCGTTAACACTGATCATCATCGAAATTCTGATTGCATACCTAATGTTGTAAGAATGTTTGTTATACATTAATGTTTGATAAATTTTCTGTAATTTTTGTATGTTTTTAATTTTTCAGATTCAGAGAAATCGTGAAAATATCGATAGAATATCTTCAAGATTTGACTCATCCACTAATATAGAAATGGAAATTGAAAATGAAAAACAACAATGCATACATGAAGCTGTTAGCAGTGGACAGGACAAGAGTTTTGAAGCATTTAGAAATTTAGAAAACTGCCTGTCAAGCGTGAGAAGCTATTAAACAAATATTTGAAATTTTAGTATGAAATCAGAGAAATACAAATAAATATGAGGGCATACACATATTAAGAAACGTATTCTTTTTATAGTAAAATTGTGTTCCGAAGCTTTGGAATGCTGATTTAGTTCGCATTTAGTTTATTTAATACTTTTAGCACCTTTCAGCTAAAACCAAAAGTTAAAATAACCCCAATTCCAGAGAGACTTGTGTTTCGCTAATATAACAGTAGGTTTTTAAGTTATTCTGTGATATCCTTTTAAGAGGTGGATATTTACCAATTCTTCCCCTGTGCGTCCTGATGCAAATCGAGCTAGAGCTAAAGCGAATAGACGGATTTGCTTTAAATTTGGTCTGACGCATTTTTATGTTATTCTATTGAGGAGGATAGCAGCCATACACCGATTTCGACCAATTGCACTTACGTCCCTTCTTTCCAAGGTAATGGAAACGCTGATTAATTTCCAGCTCAAGAAATATGTCGAGGAACGAAAGCTTCTTAATGACCGGCAGTAAGGCTTTCGTAGCAATAGTGATCTGATGGTATATCTCACCGAACAGTGGAACAAATCGTTACATAGTTTTGGAGAAATTAAGATTATTGCACTTGATATTTTAAAAGCGTTTGATAGGGTTTGGCACCAAGCTCTCTTATGGAAAATGCGCACATTTGGTTTCGATGAATCTCTTCTTCGTTGGATTAGAATATACCTTTCGAATCGTTCAATACAAGTTGTTTTGGACAGTTTCAAGTCTGAAATTCACAAAATAAATGCTGGTGTGCCCCAGGGCTCCGTTTTGTCTCCGACTCTCTTCCTTATTTTTATAAATGATCTTTTGTCCATCCATGGGTGGCACTTGCATTGAGGAAACCAAACAGCTCTTAGTTCTCTGTATGTGTGTCGCAGACCACCTTTTGTGGAATGACCACATTTTTGATGTCGCCAAAAACGCTGCCAAGTGATTTGGTTTTCTCCGTAGATGCAAGAAGTTTTTCTCCCCTTCTGATATGGCTGTGATCTTCAAGGCCTTTATTCGTCCAAAACTTGAGTAGAATTCTCATGTATGGGCAGCAGCTCCAAAAACTCACTTGAGTTTGTTGGACAGAATACAGAAGAGAGCTTTAAAAATGATAGATGAAAGACCTATGATGGAAACAACTTCATCTCTCGAACACCGCCCTAATGTTTCGTGTCTTTCTCTATTTTATCGCTATTATTATAATCAGAGTTTTAGTGAAATAGCCAGTTGCATTCCCCCTTAAAAAATTCAATTCGCGCTTCAAGGAATGCCCTTAAGTTTACCCTCGAGCCCAACTTCGGACATACTGTAATTTACAGAGATTCTTTCTTCAGTCGCACCACACGAATGTGGAATGCTTTACCCGGCCCAACTATCCGCTCTCATTTCGATATGCAAACATTCGAAGCCAATGTGCATCGGTTACTCCTTTTTAAACCTCTCCTACTTACCTAATCGCTCGTGTTATGTTAAAAACATTTTAAGGGTATTCATAACCCCTTTTGTGCGCGCGGAAAATAAAAAAAATACAAGTTTTAACTAAAGCAGATCTAACCATATTGATTAAACTTCTTTTTGCATACAAGGTTTTTGCCAAGAAATAAAGTTTTGGTTTTTTTTTATCAATTTTATCAATGACTGCTAGCAACTTTCTAGGTGTTAGCCACCCGCAAGTTAAAAGAATCCAGGCGAACGTTTTATTTGTGTCAATAATGTAGGAATCTTTTTTGAGAAAATAACATTTCCCTTATAGTTAAGGCATTAAGGCCATATTTAAGGTAAAACCTTGCACTTCATTCTGACGAGATGAGCTTTGGTACACTAATTGTCCACATCCTTATTTTACTTTTTAGAAGTCTTGACACGGTGGCAACACTGGCAGACCGAAGAAATAAGGGTTGCCTGCTTACCAGGTTATAACAACGAAATTCCATATAAATTCCTATAAATCGAGACATAGACATCGGACCATGACGTGGAATGCCTCATTGGTTTCAGAATACTTGAATCCATCAAAACATATTGTTTTGTTGGTCCCTTTCCTACTCTTGCGTGCTGGGGGTGCGAAATACCCTCGGTGGAAATTTGGGGCACAGAAAACCCGCACGCAAGGAGTGGCCGTTACAGTCAATAGCGATCGTTATCGGGCCATGTTGAACGAACTTTTGTTCACAAAAATTGAAGAGGATATTGGCAACATTTGGTTTCAACAGGACGGCGCTACGTGCCACACAGCCGAAGCTACACTCGATGTTTTGCGCCCTGTTTTTGAAGATCGCATTATTAGCCGCAGAGCTGATGTCGTTTGGCCACCTCGGAGCTGCGATTTGACACCGTTGAACTATTATTTGTGGGTTACGCCGACAAGCCAGAGACAATTGACGCTTTAAAGGACAATATTCGTGAAGCCATTGGTGAAATACAGCTGCATATAATCGATAATGTGCTTAAAAATTGGACTGATCGTGTAGGCTACTGCATGGCCAGCCGAGTCAGCCATTTGAATTTAATTATTTTCCATTATTAACCGGAAGGATTGTACTTTCAAATAAAAAAGAAATTTGAGAAAATATTCCGTAGTTTTTTTTTATAACATTTTCAAAAAAAAAAAGTTATTTGGCGGACCCTTTATTTAGTACAGGATATAAGAAAAAAAAATTATAAATAAGAAGTGAAAATAAATTGAAAATTAAAGGAGAAATAAAAATTGAAACTAAATTATATTTTAAGCGAATAAAAAAAAACACATTCAATTTACTTGTTAATTAATAAATTCACATTAAATTAAAGTCGCAGCCAAAACACACATACAATCAGTCACGAAAGTGTACATATAAAATTTTAAAGGGCTTAATTTGGGTTCATAGTTAAAATGCATTTGTTGTTTTAAATAAGATATAAATATTTATTTTTTAGATATTAATTGAACAACAAAATATGTCACTTTCTTGTTATTTAGCTAGAACATTAAATATAAATTTTGTCTATAAGCATTGATATATCATTTTTTTTTAGCTATATGAAGACTTTCGTGAGTGACCGTATATGTATATTACGTAAAACAAAAATAAAAAAAAAAAACAGTAGAAAGAAAAAGAAATTTTCTCAACTCAGACTAGAAAAGTGAATAAAGCATAATTTGAGAAATATTTTTTGTTCAAAACTCGACTTCACATGATTGTCCAACACATTCCATAGCTTGACAGCGTAAATGATAAATTGCCTCCTTGAAGTCAAGCAGGTCAATATAGAAGGTCTTTAGGTCTTTTTTAATAAATACAAATATTAAAAAAAACATTTTTCATACGATTTTTGCTCTTTTAACAACTTCACTGTCCTCATACAAAATGCTATACACACAGCTCCACGTCCACTATTTTTGTTCAGGAAAAAAAAACTTCCATCCCACGTCCTATGTATCATACATATATGATACACAGAATTTGTTTTGTCCATTGGGTTGAAAAAAAAGTAGGGGCAATTTAATGAGATAAATCACAATAAAGCTCCATTTAGCCAAATTTAGAGGCTTCAAACTTTAGTAATGTCTGATGGTTCATAACAAATGATTATAACAAATGATATAGACTACGATAGAAATTTATAATCTAAATTTTTGTGTTAAAATTTTTGCAAAATCTTAAAAAAATTCATACTAAAAATTTGATTTAGTGAAAAATTAATTCTATTTTTTGTACTTTAAATGCAAAAGTTAATAAAAAATTGATAAATTTTGAAAAACAAAACGAACACACCAATTGCTCTAATCCTCTTCTAAAATATTGCTAATAAATATTAAGTGATCATTTCAACAAAAGCCACTCCAGAATTAGCTTTATTGATTTATTTACCAAAAACAATGCAAAATGGATCATGGTTACAAAACATAACTGTGCGTTGCTCACAAGCTTCACAAAATATTAAAATTTTACATTAGAAATATTTTTCATAGATAAAATCCAGAAAAAAATTCAAAATTGTCAATTTATCTGCATAAAATGGGATATAAATCGGAAAGTACTTATTCGAATTTCAAAATTTAGATGTCTTTGGAAAGGTCGTTGTCTCACTATTTAAATACATTCAAAATATTAATAGAAAACCATACAATTTTAAAGACTGATTCGACTAAACAGATGGCAGGATTATGAACATGTCCAGAAAAAATCCAATGGAGTCCGAAAAATCTATGTCCACATGCAGCGACCGACACATGGCGAAAAATATAACTTTTTGAACAAGACATAAGCGTTGTACAAAGCTTAGCTATGAGATTTGCCGTTTCAAGTGCATGAGTTTTTTGCCTGGTTTTTGTTGAATGTGTAAGTGAATGTTACAATGTTGGAAAATATAATAAGTATTGATGAAAGGCTAATGAATGGCATGATATAATTGTCAAGTAAGTAAAAATGCGCTGGTTGTTGATTGAATTGTGGTGGAAGGTAAAACCTTAACCAATCATGTATGATTTACATGGTTGGTGGAAATTTAGTTATGTTGAAATCAACACGGCGAATACTTTCACAATCTCCCAAATCAGTGAGAAACATTCGCTCCGTGACTAAATCATTCACAATGATAACAAAAATGGTAACAGCAATGCTATAAGAGCAAAAACTGCCGTATTACAGCTCCTCTCAAAAATGTCAAATGTCAAAATCTAAGGGCACCAATCAATTAAGGAGGGTGTTATTACCTAATGCCTCAGCCAGCACTTTAGCACCAACAGAAAATAAGAAATTTCACATTTCAATTTGATTTGACAGGTGTCGAAATGTCAAGATCTGAGAGCGCCAATCGATTTAGGAGGCGGATTCTGCACTGTAAGTCCAGTGGAAATCAAAAAAATCGCACTTGACAGTTGACAGTGATGGTGGTGAAATGTCAAAAATCCGGAAAATCACACCTTTTGCTTTGACAGTTGATAGTTGGGGGCGAGATAGCAAACCATACAAATTTTTCAAATATTTTCTTACAAGTAGGTGTCCTTAACATAGATATTTAGAAGTACGTGAATATATAGATAAGCTTTTATATTAATAATAATTAACACTGTCACAATATTTCTATCCTTTGAAAATTGAGAACATGAATGATGTTGAAAATTTATTGATGTCGGGAATAAGTTTTCCTGGGGAATTGGGAGGTCAATTCATCGAATTTATTTCAGAGATATTCACGATAGCAGAAATATTTTCAAGGAAAACTATTTTCCACGGGAAATTTTTGTTTCAAGATTTGTTAACAAACTATCCTTTAACAAAAGGGACCCGGGCAACGCCGGGTGTTTCCGCTAGTAATATATATTATTATACATGGGACAGGGAAGGCGAAGAACGCTGTGCTCATATATGATTCATCGGACATCGAAGTTGTTAAAATCGCTAGAAAAGTTACTTAAAAAACTAAAATAAATATTATAACGATTTTCTACGATAGTTAGGGGTTTCGAGTTTGTGTACAAAAATTAGCTCCAGCTTAAATGTCTCACTTTGACCACAGCATTGATGCAAACAGTTCGCGGTGCACTCAATTAACAATACCTCCATGCCGAACCTATCAGACCGATTTGAATATGGTTTCAATATTTCATTTTGTAATTCCCTAGAGTATCAGAGTCCACATTTATAGTAGAATTGGACCATTTTTTATCTATCAGTTTAGCGCTTCAAAACTACCCTGTTTTTTTCCAGCTTTTTTTCTGACGTCAACGCTGTATAGCAACAAAAATTGTAACACCAGAAAGTTTTATATAAATGTCATCTTTTGGAGAATTTCATAACAAACAAATTTTGTCTCGATGTTTTTTTTCCTAAGATGCATGTTTCCAAAGTTATATAGGAAAAGAACAAAAAACAGGGAGTGACTAATGCACTTTCTTGCACGTTTTAATTTTTCTTGCAAATAGCACACCTTTTTGAGCCAGAGCAACCTCATATTCTCGTTGTTTACATATTTTCTGATTGAATCCCATACAAATTTAAGATGCTATATGTTACATCCACATATGCTTCAATTTTATTCTTATTTGCCGGAACTATTAAAAGAAGATACAAAATAAAGTTTTAAATAAAAAAATAGTAGCATGTATAAATTTAAACAAAAGATTTATGGGGGTGTAATAACTTGGCCCCAGCAGCATAACATTTTTTAAAATATTATATACAAATATTTTTTTCTGGTTTAAGCAATCTTGTCATAGAGTTCCTCATACTTTAAAATATTAGATCTGTGACATTCAGGCAGAAAAGAAATTTAAACTAACAAAAAAAAATTAATACAAAAGATGCTAAGTAACCCGCTCAGAAAAACAATCAAGTTTTCGACATGGCACAAGAGTGTTTAACATAGATTCTGGCAAGGCATTAAAAAGAATTAGCAAAGGCTAGAACACGGGTCTTGAGATTATGAACCCTTTTTCCTCGTCAGAAAAAAAAAATTGTGGCTTATGTGGGGGACTTGATCCCGCGATCTTCTCTTTGTCAGTCGAATGCCTTACCCACTGGCCTAACTTCCTATACACAAATTCAATGTCGAAAGTGAATAACTTTCATTCCATATTGCATAACAAGTACATACAGTTTAGAACCGGATTTTATGTATACTTGCTAATTATTTATAACAACTTAGAACAGGTTTTTTCTCATTGAATAATCTTAAAATACACAGGTGTCTCACACCGAGTGTAAGAAGTGCGATATAAAAAAGAAGACGAAGGAAGGAGAGAAAAAAGTGTCGTATGATGCTAAATTTGCATGGTACTTATAAAATTTTTGTTTTTGGTGTACAAGAGAAATTCCTGGTGGGGTACCAAAACATGTCAAACAAGTTTTTACTAGACAGGGCCTCACGAGTTTCCGTAGCCTAATTTTTTGGTACTGAAATCCAGCAAGGGCTTGCCTAGTTTTCCCTGTCTAGATTTTCCCTACTTACAAACTTATTAGGGCATTGCCCAAACTAGACCAAACTAGGATTTTTTCCAGCCGGGAACGCAAATAGTGATAGTAAAATCTAATAATTATAATTAAACGCCTAGACTGAATATGTGTCCAACCTAATCCTGGAGTTCTCTATTTTTGTAGCACCTTTCTAACGAAAATTTGTATTTTTTTTTTAATTTTTAGAGCGAATTTAAAGACTTGAAAAACGCCCCTGAGATGACATGCTATCATTTGTTTGGTAGTTTGCCAGCCAATTTGTCGATTTCAACATAAGTATGGATAATGTTTTTACAAAATAATCCGCAAAGTTCCCGTATCTTACCCTTTTCTAACAAAAAATTAATGGGTTGGAACTCCCAAAAAAATGGCATATCTTCTCAAGGTCGTTTACCAAAATTAGCGCTCTAAATGGAAAAAATTCATTTTCATTTTCTCGAAATCTATATAGGGCCGTTTTCGAGAGAAATAAATTTTTTATAACGTCTGTATGGTAGATGCCGTTGCCGTTATTTTTGAAGCTTAACAATTCACTCAGTTATTGACTTGTCTCATTTTTCTAAACATGAATAAAAACTAGGTAGGTACTCATATTTTCACGCTAGCGCATTAGACCGGTTTTCTAAATAGGCATTAGTACAATTTACATACCTATTTGAAAAAAAAAAAACACAAGACTATTATGTAAGAACCAGCGACCACCAAAACATTTCTTCTAATTCCTCAAAATTTGCGTATTATGTTGCCTATCTGTATCTGCAGTGTAGTTTGTAGTGTTTGTAGGTTTTGATATAATTTTATTTTCCTGAATAGATAAAAAAATCAATAAATAATCAATAAAAAAATTACAAACACAATGATACTTGTGGGTTCTATAACCTGAAGGCACCGTTGTGCATTATAAACAAATAAATTCCATAAAAGTCAATACAATATATTTTTTTTAACGAAATTGTTTTTGTCAGCACATTCAGCTTAGCTTAAATGTGGATGAACTGGATTCAAATTATTAAAATGTTTGCATCGTTGTCTTCACACAATTTTAAGCGACAAACTTGAAAAAAAAAAACAAAATTGCTATTCAGCACTCACATCAGACAACAAAAATATCCGTTACAAATGTACACACATATGAAGCTTTTTGTTCAGTGCTGGAACTGTAAGGAAGAGCCTTTTAAACCATTAAGTTTTTAGTCCAAGTAATATGGGATCTGACATCTGAGCGGTCAAAAATTAATTTATGAAATTTTATAGTTGGCGTCGACGCTGAATTTTATCCTCAACAGCATATCCAAAATCCCTCAAAATTCCTGCATTAGCTTTTTGTATAGACGCATTTAAAGAGGGAGTGAGGAGGGGATAAGGGAGTTTATGAAGCTGAAATATTTGTGTTGGTACAATCTAAGCATATGACACATGATTTAAGAGTAGGAGAGACAGGGTACGGTTAAAACAGTTTCGCTTATATCGTTAATAGTATTGGCATTTGAATACCGAGCGATGTTGATGGTATGTTAAGTGAAAGATCATGTTTTTATTTACATTTGTGCATTATTTTAAGTAGGTTTACGTAAAATTAAAACAAAAAATCAATTTGTTTCAACCGTACCCATACCAGGGGCGGTTGAAACAGTGATTTGACCTCAATATTTGCATTGAAACAAATGCAAATAGTGCATTAATATTACATAGTTATAAATGTTTATGATTTTGTTTGTAATTATAACGAAAATAGTAAGTTAGTCTTCAGTGTTTCAATTTTATCAAACAAAACAAAAAATAAAACAACAAACAATTATAATGAAATATTTTAAAAATAAAACGTCACTTCATTAAGAGCCGATTTTTTAATTATCAGTAAGTACTACAGCAACAAGAACAAATTTTTTGTTTTATTCGAAGAGTAAGTACTATCTGAGGTTTAACTGGCTATTGAAAAATTGGCCCTTAATAATTTTAAAGAAACCAAAAGAAAAGTTTTCTTCAATTTTGATTTGTCAGAAACCAGTAAAATTACAATTTTTGGGAATATTCCAAGTCGCAATTGTCGTACCTAGATACATTGTTTCAACTGTCCCCATAACCCTTTCTGTAGGTAAACAAACAGAAAAAGTGTCGGTAACAATACTGACACACTACAAATATTCACCATATTGTATTCTAAACTCTTCACTTCGATCACAAAAATATACTCAATACTCTCCAATGAATAGAAAACACGGTAATAGGAAAAACATCAGAACAAAAAACGAAAAAGCTTTCCGTAGACAACTGAAGCGTGCTACGACCTAAGCAAGGTTGAAGTTTGTCTTTAAACCTGTTGCCGATCCGTGCGTCTCTGACACCCATATACCCACGGTTTGCAAGATATTTGCGTTGTTTTAACCGTCCTGTGTTTCAACCGTATCCCTACTTTTTAACGCTGAATCTAAAGAGACCAAAACTGAGAAAACTCAAATACCCTATAGAAATTTTAAACAATTTTGTCGTACAACTTTTTTCTGCAATTCAATAAATGAAAAATTTATGAATATTTGTCAATTAAAAAAAAAAAAATGTTTTATGCCCGAACTAATTTTTTTCAAATCTGAGATTGTGGCAATTTTTATTTTTCCCAAGTAACGTGTATTAGAAATTTATTTAAGGCTCCCTATGAAAATTTATTTCTCAGGTAGATATATCATTTTATATTGGAGTCTCCTACACCTATTTTACTGCACAAATAAGAAAAAGTTCGAGGCGCGTTTCAATGAAACTTCAAGAGTGAATAGTGAATAGTGAAAAGTGAATAGTGAATAGTGAATAGTGAATAGTGAATAGTGAATAGTGAATAGTGAATAGTGAATAGTGAATAGTGAATAGTGAATAGTGAATAGTGAATAGTGAATAGTGAATAGTGAATAGTGAATAGTGAATAGTGAATAGTGAATAGTGAATAGTGAATAGTGAATAGTGAATAGTGAATAGTGAATAGTGAATAGTGAATAGTGAATAGTGAATAGTGAATAGTGAATAGTGAATAGTGAATAGTGAATAGTGAATAGTGAATAGTGAATAGTGAATAGTGAATAGTGAATAGTGAATAGTGAATAGTGAATAGTGAATAGTGAATAGTGAATAGTGAATAGTGAATAGTGAATAGTGAATAGTGAATAGTGAATAGTGAATAGTGAATAGCGAATAGTGAATAGTGAATACGGAATAGTGAATAGTGAAGAGGTAATAGTGAATAATGAATAGTGAACAGTGAATAGTTAGTAGTATCAGTGGCAAAAATAAACACGTGTTTCATTGCTGTGAACCGTTTGAATTTAGAGTTTTCATGCCTTTTTCTAACAATAGCAAACTTGCCAAATTCTAACGGTTCACATCAAATGAAACACGCATTAATTTTTGCTGATGATACTACTTTCTACTACTGTTCACTGTTTACTATTCACTATTGAACTTTCACTGAATCACGCCTTTAACTTTTTCTTAATTGTGCCTAGACTTCAAAATAAAATGACATAAGTGAGAAAATTAATTTTCGTAAGGAGCAAATGAAATGCATGTTCTTATAGTTAGAAGGAATAGAAGGAAAGGAAAGATTTTTGTTGGCACAGTGATTGAGAATAAGATGTTAATTATATCATGAAATTCCACTGGTGTCATCTAGTTGAAACTGGGGAATATAGAATAGATTGCTACCTAGACTGTGGTTCGAACCCACACGTCAGGTTAGCCTCATCATTAACATATACGAGTTTTTTTTTTTTTGAGGCTCATTTATTTTTAAAATTACTCATTTTCCATCCTATGTTACTCACTAAAAATTAAACCTGCGGTTGCACTGATTTCGGGCCTATTATTCTTACAGAAATTAAATACAGCCCTGATTTTTTTTTCTGTTTTACAAAATTCAACTAATACAAATTATTTATTTATTTACTTTGAAGTTCAGTGTTGAATAATATTCCAATCAGCAACTTTGTTCAATCGATGACTTCTTCGGGTAGTAATTTTACAAAAGCTATAACGTTAATTTAAGCTTTTAAACAAAATCCTAGTTTATTTTAGTTTAAAATTTTTCAAAATGAAGTCCATCATTTGGTTATTTGTAACGATAAGTGTAAGAAATTTTATGAAAATAAGAATTTAAAAGTATTTACGCAATTCCAAAAATCATTTAGGTGGCTTACGCCCACGAAATTGAGGGAGACAATCAAATTGGACGCAACAGTTCCATCCATTTAGAGTGTTTCGATGTATTTATTCCTCTCATAAATCGTTTGTCTAATGAAGCCAAGGAAGCATCTGCAAATTGTGTCAACACTGCCACTGCCGAAAAAGAAAGGGAATTGACTGCAATTAAACATACACGTTCTGAAATTGTTTCTGAAGTTAAACGAATTAAAGAAACATTATCACATTGTTCCTCCCGAAGCGATCATCTAAGTTATTTTGAATGCCTGAATGGAATTGTAAGTACTGAAGAGAAGATTTTTTTGTGTACTTTGAAAATACAAAACTGTTTTTTTTTTTTTTAGATTGAAGTTGACAACAAAATTGTTGGAGATATTGCATCGAAATCATCGATGTTTTCTAATAAATTAAACAAAATCGAAGAACAGGAGATAAAATGTTTTGGAAATTCAGTTGCAAAAGTTAAGGATAAGATTTCCAATGGAATTAATAATTTACAATACTGTCTGATGTCTGAGGATACTCGGACTAAGTCCGGGGAACGGTCGGAGCATGATTTTAGACACAGTGTTACTGATTCGCCTGGTGGCATTCCAACACCACCATCACTACCAAACTTTTTTTTCCATACAACAACCACTCCTGATCCTCCCTTAGAAGATTATGATTATAATAGTTATTAAATTTTAATTTAAAAAAAAAAAAAAAACAAAATAAAATTGCTTTATATATATTAATAGAATATAGAGGGTATAAAGAGAAGCTTCTTTCTTCTATTTTATATGCAATAATAAAATCTTTATAAAATAAGATATTGAGAATTCTCCGGAAAGGGAAAAAAATGCTAATTAACGTTCTCGTCAAGGGACTTTGGATGGCTAAATCGATCTTTTTCACCAGTTAATTAATTTTTTTGCGATATATATGTATGTAGGTACTGTATGGCAAGTTATGCATAATTTTCACTTACATTACGATGATAGAGGATGCGAAAAAAGTTGGGCCCGCAAACTTAAACGGCTGGAGGGATTTTCTTCAAATTTGATAAAATTAAGTAATTTTCCTAATATGCCCACACGCTTTCTTTAATTTTTTTTAGGACATTTTTTTCGCCAAAAATGAAAATAATATTTTTCTCAAAAACGGATCCGAGGATTTTGTTAAAAAAAAATCAAATAATATTAAAATAAGGAAATGCTACTTTTTAATAATTTTCCAGTGCAACAATTTTTGATTTGTGATTTTCTCGAAAACAGTTAAGTTGAAATTTTTAAATTAAAAAAAAAAAAAATTTTATTTTTTGAAAACTAAATATTTTGAAAACGACTTCGTCAATATTTTTAAAACTAAATGTAAAATAATTTTTTATTAATTTGTAAAATACTTGGAAAAATTATGTTTCGAAATTAAAAAATAACGGTACCTTCTATAAAAATGTTGAAAAACGGTTAAAAAAAAACGTATTTTTCTCGAAAACGGCTCTAAGAATGTCGATAAAAAGATGCGCGCTTACTATTAAAAGTTGGTCAGTATTTTGATAAAAATAATTTTACCAATAAAGGAAAAATAATTTTTAGATTTTTAAAAAAATATCGATTTTTTTTTGAAAATTCAGTATCTTGAAAACGGACTAATGAATATTTTTTCTTCAATGTTAAATCGGGCTTTTTTGTCACTAATTTGTCTTTTTTAAGCAAATAAAAGATATTCCATAATTTTTCCCTACATTTCATCGGATTTTTCCGACTTCTTCAGAGGTAGTTAAATCTGTTTTTTTTTTTTTAACTTTTTTATATAATAGACATTTAGTAATTAATGATTTTAACAAAAATTATCACAGTGTTGTAGTTTTGCGTAAGGCCACAGAGTAAGTTACTCTGTAATTGGTGCGATTTGTTGAATTGAAAATGTTGACATATCTTCACGTCTTGAGGTCTCTAGATCAAAATCCGTCATTTTTAGAAAGATGTCTGTATATGTGATGTTTGTACGTACGTTGGGGGTACTATCTGAAGAACGAATATACATATAGCATTCGGGTGAATTTATTTTACATAATATAGGTTATAACGTCATAACGTGATGCTGTAAAGGTTTCTAACATATTCAATTAACCGTTTTTTTATTACAGCAATTTAAAAAAGGGCTGTAAAATGTCATTCATCTCGAATATCTCGAGTACGGATCAATTTTATTCTACACATAATTTCGTAATAAGGAATTGGTAAGAATTAAACAAAAATCAATCAACGCATTTTTTTTTTCTATAAACTAAGAAAAGCGGTTGAAAAAAAGTTTTTGTCTCAAATATTTCAAGAACAAAGCATGGTTCCGCACCAGTTTATTTTTTTTTTCTACGCATAATGAAGTAGGAAGTCAGCAACTGGTAACTTTTTCAAAAAAAAATCAATAAACTGTTTTTTTTTAGAGCAAGAAAACTGAAAAAAAAACTATTAAAAATTCTTAAAAAATGTTTTTCAACTCGAATATCTTGAGAACAAACAACGATATCGACTTAAATTTTTACCAAAAATATACAGGGTGATCGGTACAAAGTGCACCAAAAAGCTGTTACGAAAAGGTTGGGTTAAGGCAAGAAAAAAATCGTATGGGAGGAGGCGGTCTATTTCCCTCCGTTTAGGCGGGAGGGGCAATTTTCTAAAAAGTTGACTTAAAACAGAAAAAAAATTATTTAAAAACAACGTTAAGGCTTCCAATGCCTTGCCATATCTTTTTGGAAAGCCAGAAATCTCTTCTTTAATTTCAATTTCAAATTAAGTAGCGTTTGTAAACAGTTTAAAAAAAAAAATAATTTTCAAACTCGAAATTTTGAAAAAAAAAATTTTTTTTTTTAAATTTCAAACTAATTTTTTTCAAAATTTTATCTTATTAAGCATAATTTTTGTTTTCAAAACTTAATACTCTTGTCAATTTTTAGTCAAACAATAAAAACCGCATGTGTCTAGGACTTTGAGTTTTCCAGATATTAAAAAATAAAGAAACCAGCATCTTAGTAAAAATAAGAAAAACGAGGTTGACGATAAAATCAACTGGTTGCTGAAATGACCATTTAGCCGGAATCTTCCTAGTTTTATGTGAAAGTTGCTTCATTTAATTTTTAATATCTTGAAAAGGAAAAGACCTATGCATGTGTGTTTCAGTGTTTGACAAAAATTAATAAGAGCATTGAGTTTTTAAAACAAAAATAGTACTTAATAATAAAAGATTTAAAAAAAAAATTTATTTGAAATTTGATTTAAATTTTTTTTTTTCAAAATTTCGAGTTTGAAAATTAATTTAAAAAGAAAATTAAAGAAGAAATTTCTGGCTTTCAAAAAGGTATGCCAGGGAATTGCAAGCCTTACCCTTGTTTTGAAATTATTTTTTTTCTGTTTTAAGTCGATTCTTTATAAAATTGCCCCTCCTGTCTAAGCGGAGAGAAATAGACCACCACCTCCTACGATCATTATAAGACCAATCATGGTAAGACCCATCATTACCTATGGTGCGGTTGCATGGAACAAACGAACCGAACTCTTAACAACTAGGAAAGTCCTAGGAAAAGTCCAAAGGCTCGCATGTTTATGTATAACGGGAGCAATGAGTACTTGCCCAACATCAGCCATGGAGGTTATCCTCCATCTATCTCCTCTACACGAGGTTATTGGAAGTGCTGCAAAAGGAGCCATTATGAGAGTTGCCAAAGAGGGAACTGGGACCGGTAAATGTATAGGACTCCGAGAAAGAGCTAGCATTCCGAAGTCTTCAGTAACAAACCTTATTGACCTTCCAAGAGATGGCATGATTACAAAATTTAACTTCGAGAAAAATTTTCAAATAGAGTTAAGTAGCAAGAAAGAGTGGGTAGGGGAAACCGGTAACTACTCCCTTAAAGCAAACGCCATCAAGTGGTACACTGATGGATCGAGAACGAACGAGGGGACTGGTGCAGGAATTTTTGGGCCTACACTGAACCAAAAAATTCATTCACACAAGAATTAAACTGTTAGCCACAAGAGAAAAAAGGCCCCAAGCGTTTTACCTATTTCCAGCTATCGGTTTAAGGTTTCACTATTAGAGAAAAGTTCCTGCTTATAAAAAGTTAATCTACGAACAGTAAAAAGAAAAGTTCTCGCGACAAACAATATATTTATTATCTACAAAAACACAAATTATTAACCACAAGCGAATAGTGTTTTTCACAAATAACAATCTTTTTCTTTAACTTGTAATTTATTATTTTTTTTTTTAATTTTGTTATTTTTTTCCACCTCATGGGTTTTGCAGCCGCTTCTATTTATTCTGAAATTTATACAATTGTATTTATTTGAAAAAAACTTATATTTCACTTACTTGATTTTTCTGGGATTTGAACCTGGTACCTTCCGGGCAGCAATGCAACATGCTACCACCAGGCCATCGCACGATATGTATGAACAATGTCGAAACTTAATCATTTTGAAAGTGATATACTGTACATTTCAGACTGGGTCATATACAAGTCTGTTTGACCCCACATCGAATATCGTTTGTAACAAACAGTTTACGAATTTACAAGGCTAATTAATTTTTGGTAACTCGTAAACAAAACTTTTTCGTTTTGTTGAACACAGTAAAACGTTTGTGACAAACAATTTTCGAATTACCAACTAAGAGCTACAAACGTTTTTGTTTATAACTTTTGCAATTCATGAACAAAACGTTTACCTTGTTGACTAGAGTGAAACTCCATGCATACAAACAATTTGTTCACGAAACATGTTTGAAGAGTCAAAAGTTCTTGAGTGTACTAGTATATCGTTATTCGTCATAAATTAATATTAAAAGTCAACTATTTCTATTAGAAGTAAACAGTATTAAAAACATAACTCTTGTCACAAGGATATTTTTCGGAGAGTGTAGAACCAAGATTTCTATACCGATGGGTCAGTCTTCTAGCATTTTCCAAGCGGAAGTAAATGCAATAGGGAAATGTGCAGATCGAAATCTCGAAAGAAAATACAAAAACCAACACATTGCCATTATGTCGGACAGCCAAGCTGCACTCAAAGCACTAAGCTCATACACCATTAGTTCTAAATTGGTGTGGGAATGTGTAAGCAGGTTAAATGAACTCGGCAAGTACAATAAAGTCACTATCTTCATTGGGTACCTGACCACGTCGGCATCCAGGGCAATAAAGAAGCGGATTCCTTAGCCAAAATAGGTGCAATGTCCCCCTTAACGGGGCCTGAGCCTATAGCGGAATAGGTAAAATTAAAATCAAAGAAGAAGAAGAGTCCATTAGATCCAAAAATTGGGCTGAGACAGGCTAAACTACTACTTAGGAACTACAACCAAGAGCGGTTTTAAACTGTATCAGCTTAAGTAGGAACAACCTAAGAAAAATAACAGGTCTCCTTACTGGACACTGCAAATTAAAACGACATCTTAGCATTCTCGGCTTAGTAAGCAGTGCCACATGCAGATTCTGCGATATCGATGAGGAAACACCGGACCACATTCTAGGCAAATGTGATGCACTTGTGCACCAAAGACACAAACACCTGGGACGTTACCAGGTGGTAGAAGGTGATTTAACATCTCTGAATGTACTCCAAATTCTTAAATTTCTTAAAGAAATAAATTTGGGGGAAGAGTTGTACCCTCATCCAACACCAGTAGGGGGCACAATAGATCCTTAGGTCGCATTGCAAAACCACATACCCATATTCATTCATTCATTCATAGATATTTTTACTGTGATGCTCAGTCGCCTGGCAGGCGCCTATGTTGTCAGTCAGTCTGCCTTCAAAGTGTTTGTTGTAAAAGTATTTTGGTTTAAGAATACAAATTTGGCGCCATTTTTCATTATGAAATTTTACCCCAAATTAAAAATGAAAACAGGCCCCAAAACAATGAAAAATGACCCCAACTTACAAATTTTAAAATGATTTGAACTTCCCCATATACATTTTTGGGGCCATTTTTCATTTTATGTTTGAGACCATATTTCATTGGGGCCAAATTTCATGAAGCCAAATCTGATGGCATTGTGGTCTCAGTCTAAAACGAGCATTGCATCTATCTTGGCAAATTATGGACCACACATTTAAAAATTTAAATATATCTACTTGTGCTATCTACCTACAGAAAACATTTATTGTTCAATAGTTTTTTTACCTAAAATTTAAATTTAAATATTTAAGCATCCTATTACTATAATATGTAGATACATATAACTAGATATGTATGAAAGATTTGAGTTTATTTTAGACAAATTCCAATATCAAGTTCTTTTTCTAGGAATCCATACCCACGATAAACACAAATTGTAAAAAGATATAGATATTTTTGCGTCAAAAAAAAAAAAAAATAAAACGATAATAATGATGATCTCTGTTTTTGTTTTGAATGTATCTATACATTCAACTTAGATTTCATTTGCAGATTTCTTACATACAAATGTATATGGATAAGAGATAATCCTTTCACATCATATAGTATAGGTACTATAGGAAGAAAAGTATTTTATCTTCTTAGTTTTGCTAATGCAAACATTATATTACTGGGCATCCAAAATAACTTACACACACAAAAATTATTTAAATGATTTGTATTGTAAGTATACACTATCGCATAAATGATTTCTAAAAAAAAACTATTTATACAAACCCTACATAAATACCTAACTTGAAATGAATACTTTGCACAATGCTAATTCATCAGTAGGTAAAATATTAAGGAACTGCATTTCACGCCAACAAGAAATACAAAACATATATTTTACCAGTGCTGGAACTGTGAACTAGGGCCCTTAAAATCATTTCATTAAATTTTTTAGAATTTATACATTTTTGTTTAACCAGTTTGGACTTAGAACATTTCATTGTTTAACCTAGGTCGTTCTTGCAATAAAGTCTTTTATAACTATAGGGTGAATCTCATTTCTTCGATAAGAAATACTAACCCTGAGGACGATGTTGTTACTGTTGGCGACTTCAATCTTCCTCGTCTGATTTGGACCAATTCTGACGATGAGATCCATTTCTTAAATCAAAATCTACCTTTAATTTCTCAAACGACACCTTATCCTGTGAAAATTTCTCCTGTTTATGTGAATTTTTATACTCAAATTATATTTCTAAAATACAAGCTGATGTGATATGTAACCCGAAATTGTTTTTCCAATTTATAAATAGCAAAAGAAAACTCGATGGTTACTCGTCAGTATTAAGATTGGGTGATACTGCGTCTGCTGATCCTTCAACTATATTTAATCTTTTTGCTGAATTTTTTGGTACAGCCTTTCCTTGCGACAATACTGAGTTAGATTGTAGTTATTTTAGCTACATACATGAATGGCTGCACTCAAACTTCATTGATACATCCTCAGTCATCAATAAGATAAATCTGCTTAAAGACGATTATTTATCGGGCCCTGATGGAATTCCTTCTTTTGTATTACAGAAATATATTGAAAACCTAACCCAGCCTCTCACTGCCCTTCCGATGATCATTTTAACCTTCTTCCCTATTCAGAACGTCTTAAACTTTTAGGCCTGCCAACTTTTATACCCGCCGTAACAATGCTGACATTTTGTTTATTCATTAGCTTTTAAATGGTTGTATCGACTGTCCTTGTCTTCTCCAAAAGATCTCTATTCATACTAATCCCCGCCGTTTTGGATCTGTTACCCTCCTTTCGACTCCCATACCACTGCACCGAATACGGCCAAAATGAACCCTTAACTAGAATGTTGGGTAAAGTTAATAATTCCAACGTATTTGACCAAAGCTTTAGTAAACCCACTTTACGCCATGTGTCAATTGCCTTAAAGGTGCGTTAAATTTGATCCCATGGCTAAATTTTGACATTACTTAGGTGAATACAGTCGTCAAAATTTTACCTGCTCAGGAGCTTGTTTAAAGTTTACCTAGTGGATACATTTTGACGTTTGTAGTAGACTGCTTGTACATTACTTACACCATCGACCTATTATACCTGGACTGCTAGGAGCCAACATCACGATGTATGCATTCATTAAAAAAAATCGATACACTAGCGGGAATTCGAAATCGACTTAGGGCCAGTTTGTTCACAGTGGGTTAAATTTAGTATGTGACTTCCACACGCTCTAATAAACTAACGGCTATCAACCAAAGTTGGCTTTTTAACGATATCCATGATTACGAACTCATAGTTTCGATTTTTTCAAAACAGTTTGATGAACAATAAAAACATTCGACGATTTCCTAGTTTCAATAATCATGGATTAAAGTGGGGTACACGTTATCAAACCTGTTTGATGTCAAACACTCAATAATATTAAAACAATTTGTGAACAAAGAATGTGTTTGTCAAACAGAGAGTACACACTATCAAACGCGAACAGATTTGTTAAACAGGTTTGATAATGTGTACCGCGATTAATGATCTTTCAAACCAACGCAAAACATTTGGGGCGGCGGTAAAACATTCGCCGTTAGTTTGGGCACTCTCATTTATCTCCATGTAAATAAATTTTAACTAGCGAATGTTTCACCTTAAAGGCTCTCCCAAACCAATTCCAAACATTCGGCGTGGCACAACAGGCACTGTTGTCGCTTTTGTGAAATCATCTTCAATGCAACTTGACGATGATGACGATCGACTAGCAGTCGATCCATGAGCCAAACTGTCAAAATACAATTTCCGCGTTCAAGATCGTATCCAAAGCGATTTGGATAGATTTGTGTTGTAATTCCTTCTGAAAAAAGCTATTGCAACAACAAATCACGGTATCCGAACATTTTTGGACAGGTTGACACCGTCTCGGATAGGTTATTTAACGTAAGGAATGTCAGTGGGAATTGTATGTTTTAAAAAATCCTATTTAATGCAATTGACGCAGAAAAACTATTCAATTTTAGTCACCCCTATAAAAACGGATCAGATTTGACTGGGATCAAATTTAACCAAAATTTGTAACGCAATACACGGCCTTAAATATACACGGTGTCCCAAAATCACCGCCACAGAAGAAAACCATGGGTTCCTGATGTCATTTCAAGTCGAAAAACTTATGAGGTAATTTGCTCGTTCTCGCTCCGTTTTCGACTTATAACGGTTTTTATGATTTTTATTGGTTTTATCTTTAACTTTGCCAAACTATAAATGATTTTAATTTTGTTTTCTTTATTTAATGAAGAACAGTTAGAAATGTTTAATTGTCATATGTACAACTTTTTTCTGTGGGGATAACGGTTTTCCCACAATTTATTAGCAAACCCATTTTTTAAGCATTTTTAGGTTGGTCTTTTGCCTTCGATATGATTTTTTTCACAAAAACACGTTTTTAAGTATTAATATTTTTTATTATTATTATAAAGCCCAATTTGTGTTCTTAAAAATACATAACAATTTTTACCTAAAAATGCATTTAAAATTATTAAAAAACTAAAAAAAAAACAAAAAATAAGGGAAAATATTCATATTCATATTTTCTTGATTTTCCTTTATTTTTTGTTTTTTTTTTCAGTTTTTTAATAATTTTAAATGTATTTTTAGGTTAAACTGTTATGTATTTTTAAGAACACAAATTGGGCTTTATAATAATAATAAAAAATTTTAATACTTAAAAACGTGTTTTTGTGAAAAAAATCATATCGAAGGCAAAAGACCAACCTAAAAATGCTTAAAAAATGGGTTTGCTAATAAATTGTGGGAAAACCGTTATCCCCACAGAAAGAAGTTGTATGACAATTAAAAATATCTAACTGTTCTTGATTAAATAAAAAAAAATTAAATTCAGTTGTAGTTTGGCAAAGTTAAAGGGAAAACCAATAAAAATCATAAAAACCGTTATAAGTCAAAAACAGAGCGAGAACGAGCAAATTACCTCTCAAGTTTTTCGACTTGAAATGACACCCTGTATGTAGATTAAAGACTTTTTTTCATTTAGTTGTATTATACTCAGTGGTTAAGGTATAATAATGTCTGAATTTCGGAATTAGTTTTTAAGTGGCTTGTATTAAGTTTAATAATAAATTAATGTAGGTACATGTACAAACAATGTTTATCTATCTCATATTTAAAAATATCGTGTCGCGGTGTTTGCGGTCGCACTCCACCGAAACGGCTCGACTGATTTTTATGAAATTTTCGGTGTATTTTTGCTAGGACGTAAGAAATAGGTCGTACAGTATCCACTAGGTGATATATTAATTTGAAAAATTAGTTTTATGGGGTTGACTACCTTTGGCGCTCAATTTTGAAAATCATTCTGTCGAAAAATGCGCGCGGTTAGAAAAAATGTATGACTGGTTAAAAGCGATCAGAAACAAATTGAAAATATCGAGAATTAAAAGTGTGACAGCCCACAATATTTATTGAATAACCAATAATTTTGGAAATAGCATATGCCATATAGAAGTGCTAAAAATCTACCATTATTTTGATGTTATTTTTAGTAAAAATATGAATGGAGGTAAAAAGACAAAAATCAAAAACCACCCAAAATTCATGAACAAAAATGTGAATTGCGTAAAAATTAAATTATTCAAAAACAAAGCTTAAATCAAAAATTCGCATGACGAGACCGAGACGAGACGACACGGTAGTGCCTTTTACGCAACCGAGACGAGACCGAGAAAAGACTGTTTTTTTGGACCGAAATTTACAGAGTCTAATAAATTAAAAAATCCAATTTCAGTTAAATATTTATTTTCTTCTGCACATATTCAAACTATGATCGAAAATATTTCGTTCGAATAATCAACAAGTTGGCCGGAAATTGTATTTTTCGGAGACGAGACCGAGACGAGACTTAATTATACTAGACCGACACGAGACCGAGACGCGACTGAAAATTTTCGATTAGGTGCCAGTTATAGCTATCATTGAAAACCATCATTGAAAAAGTTAACTGTTGATTTTGAGACCTTTCGAAAGTATAATCATTGAATATTTTAATGCAGAAATATAGCTTACGACTTCAAAATTATTTCTCCTTCAAAAAAAATTAATTTTGACCCATATCTTCCCCATAACGTAACTTTTAATTTTTCAATGATGAACTACCTTACCAATGATCATTGAAAAAATTAAAAGTTACGTTATGGGGAAGATATGGGTCAAAATGAATTTTTTTTGGAGGAGAAATAATTTTGAAGTCGTAAGCTATATTTCTGCATTCAAATATTCAATGATTAAACTTTCGAAAGGTCTCAAAATCAACAGACAACTTTTTCAATGATGATTTTCAATGAAAGCTATAACTGGCCCCTTATAACGAGACCGAGACGAGACTTACAAAAGTCTCGCAGAGTCTCGTCTCGTGAACAACCCTACTCATATTATAGGATCTTTGCTTTTCTTATACAAAATAAAATCTCTATCATTTTTCGTTTAGAAAACAAATTCTCGACCTATAGTAAATCCTTATTTGGCGTACTGAAAATGAAAAATTTCAAAACATTTGATTTTTAATTTAATTTCATTTTATATGGTATTTTTAAATATCTTTGAATCTTGAAATTTATTTAAAATATGATTTAATTGTTTGGAAATATCCATTTCAAACAAAAAACTCGGTTACATTTTATAAGAGTAAGTTCGTGTGACCAGTCGTGTATTTTTATTTTTGTAGTACGACATGCCAAATATTATCTTCGGACTTTAAATGCTCCTAGATAATATCGTTATTGTACGTACATGTCTTTTTAAAAAGAATTATAAAAATTTGCGCCCGATATTTCTTAAACCAATCCAAATACAGCCGGTGTTTTTATGCTGAGCAAACTCAACATAGCTATTATACTGGATCACTGATAAATTTTTATATTTCATATCAAAACAACAATAAGCCATCATAAGCACATAGCGTTTAAACAATGACTTCTTTCGGCAGTAGTGTGGCAGACGTTATAAGGTTCAATTCAATTCTATAAAATAATCGAGCTCAAAGTATTTTTAAAAATGAAGTCAATTTTCTGGTTATTTATTTTGTTTAGTGTAAGAATTCATTCAAAGTCCAAATAATTTCATTACCCAAAATAATAAGCATTTTTATTAAGGTGATGCTGGTGGTTCATGCCAAAGACGATGACGAAAATGAAAATGAAACAGAAATTCGACCACACAATGCTATTCATTTGGATTGTTTCGATGCATTTATTCCTCTCATAAGCCGTTTGACAAATGAAGCCAAGGAAACTGCTGGAGCTTGTGTCGCCTCTGCAGAGGCACAAAAGGAAAGTGAATTGATTTCTATCAATCGTACCCGTTCGGATTTGTTTTCTGAAGTTAGAAGAATTAAAGAAACGCTTTCAACATGCTCCACGCAAAATGATCATGTGGGTTATTTTGATTGTCTAAGAGGAATTGTAAGTATTACCTAAATTGATATGAAAACTGTTTTTTTTTTTTATTTTAGAATAAGGACAATCTCTTATTTTTAATTGTAATTTTAATTGTAATTTCAGGTTGAAACTGACCGAAAAATTGTTGGTGATATTTCAATGAAATCCTCAAAGTACTCTAATAAAATTAAGGACATCGAAGAACACCAGATAAGATGCTTTGAACATGCAGTTTATAAAATTAAAGAAAAAAGTTCAAATGCGATGAATATTTTACAGTATTGTCTAACGTCTAGAGAGTCTGTGAAGTACGGAAATATTTTGCGGGCAAGAGATACTACTTCTACAACCAAATTCATTAACACAACACCGCAATATAGAAGTCAATATAATTTCTAGAGGTGAAGAATAAATTTAATAAATATCAATGCAATGCTATTGCTTTATCGTAGCGGTGTATGCTTTTGTTTTTAATGAAAAATTGCTATTTGCTCTTTCTATAGCTTTAAATAAGAAGTTATGTTAACAGAAATTTTAAAAAAAAATCAAAGTAGATTCACAATAATTTCAGTAAATTTTAATTTGTACCAGAAAAAAAACAAATAACTAAAGAAACCTATTTTTTTAATTTTTTAATAACTCATCAACAGCTTAACCTATTTTGATCAAAACTCTTATACGTACATTCATATGCACACATACGTGTAACAATTTAAAAAAAATCATACTTTCTTATAAATTCGGTATCTTGAAAACAGACAGAAGCAATGATGATAAGATAGATTTCTAAATACTTACGAGCTGCATTCCAAATTATTTATGTTTTATATTTTAGAAATTTTATACAGTGTTTGTTATTCGCATAAATTGTGACAACAAACTATAGAGCGTGTAGGTTTTGTTTTTAAACTTTGCGCTTACAAAAGGTATTATTATTACCCTTAAAATGTTTGCACACAGTGCGAGCGTTTAAGAAATTGGAAAAGGATTAAAAAGGAGATAGGTATACCGACGAACATTTGTTTTGAATGTCTGAATCCTGCAATGAGAGGGAAACATAGAGCCAGGTAAAGCATTCCACTTTCTTGTGGTACGACTAAAGAAATAATCTCTATACTTAACAGTACGTCCAAAGTTGGGCTCGAGGGTGAACGGTTGAATTGTTTAAGGGGAGGAATGCAACTGGCTATTTCACAAAACATTGTTTATAAAAATAACGGTAAAATAGAGAAAGACATGAAACATTACGGCGGTGTTCGAGAGATGTAATTGTTTCCGTTATAGATCCTTCACCTATCATTTTCAAAGCTCTCTTCTGTATTCTGTCCAACAAACTTAAGTGAGTTTTTGGAGCTCCTGGCCAATCATGAGAATTGTACTCAAGTTTTTGACGAATAAAAGCTTTGTTAATCATAGCCAGATCAGAAGGACATAAACATTTCTTGCATCTACGAAGAAAACCTTAACATTTGGCAGCGTTTTTAGCGACATCAAATATGTGGTCATTCCACAAAAGGTGGTCTGTGACACGCATACCGAAAACTGAGAGTTGGTCGGTTGCCTCGATATGCAAGTGCCATCCATGGATAGCGGCATTAGAGGCAGGGCTGCCGTTATAAAATTGCGGAGGGGAGTATTATAGAGGATTGGAGGGGTGTATTTTAGGCTTGCAAGAAAAAAAAATAATAATAATATTATGGCCTTGTGCAAATTTGATTTAAATTAGGAACAAATTTTCACCTCGTTAATGCCAAAATTATCATCGGATAATATTTAACACGATTTTCAATTCACAAACGAGCTAGAAATATAACTTTATTAAATAATTTTTAATAATTTATACTTCATTCATACCAATAATTAAAGGGTGAAAAGAAGAACAGAACTGATAAATTGTTAAAAAACTTAACATAACTTTTACATAGCAGATTAAACCACAACGAAGGTATTGGGACTTAACTTAACACATTTTTTCAAAGATGAAGCGATTTTGCTAATAAATTGGAACTTCCTGTGGCAGGTTTTATTTTTCTCCATCTTGAAGACGACCATGAATGAACTAAGGAAATATTTGTTTTCTTCTATAAATATGCTAAATGGAGATTTTATTTTTTGTCTTTTTTCAAAATTGACAAATTGACAAAAAACAATAAACCAATAAAAGTTTTCAATGCGCTTGAATAAGCACAATTATAACGACTTTTTGCAAACATTTTGGGAATTTTCAAGGGGAGTACAATCACAGTGAAAGGGAGTACAGTGAATGGTTGGGGAGTACGAATACTCCCTTAGTACTCACTTCGGCAGCCCTGATTATGGGTGGGTTTCGCTTTAACGACAGGAGACAGCATTGAGATTTTGAAGCATTAAATTCGACTCGGTTTTTGATTCCCCACTGGACAATGCTTCGAGATCAGAATTTAATGAGCTTATCATACGCTGCCGTTCAAGTTCCACATTCAAAGGACAGGGATGTGAAACTATAAATAAATATGAGAAGCTGAGGGTACTGTCATCAGTGAAACAGTTTGATGGATTAGAAGTTTCAGACAAAAGATCATTTGTAAAAATAAGGAAGAGAGACGGAGACAGCATTTATTTTCTGGACTTCAGACTTGAAACCGTCCATACCTTCTATTAAACGGTCCAAAATGTATTTCCTAATCCAACGAAGGAGAGATTCAAAGAAACCAACTGCGTGCATTTTCTATAAGAGAGTTTAGTGCCAAACTCTAACAAAACGCTTTTGAAATATCAAGTGCAATAATCTTACTTTCTCCAAAACGATGTAAAGATTTGTTCCACTGTTCGGTGAGATATACCATCAGATCCCCAGTGGACCTTTTGCTACGAAAGCCGTACTGCCGGCCATTAAGGAGCTTTCGTTTTTCAAGATATTTCTTGAGCTGAAAATTGATCAGCATTTCCATTACCTTGGAAAGAAGTGCAATTGGACCATAGTAAGAGGGTGAAGAAGATACGGCTTTTTTAGGGGCAGGCTGGACAAATGCTGTTTTCTATCCACTCGGAAAGAGACCAGTAGAATAGGACAGACGAAAAAGCTTATACAGTGGTTTTGCCAGCGTTGAAGAACACCTCTTCAGAACAATGGGAGGGATACTGTCCAGGCCAGCGGATTTGTGTACGTCGAGATCTTTTAGAACTCTAGCAACTGCACGAGTGCGAAAAAAGATTTGTCCCACAAAATCATTTACGCTCTTATGTACAGGAGGAGTCATCATAACACATTCTGGCAGCATCAAATGCACAGAAAACTGTGCCGCAAGCAAATTGGCTTTATCTATAACGAGCTGACAAAAAGGGTGTTATTAAAGACGATCATTGGAACCGAGGACGAGGTGGTATTTCGTATATTTTTCACAAATGACCAAAAATTTGTACTACCTTTGGAACTTTGTAATTGCCGTAAAATAGCAGGTAACCCTGTATCTCGCAAACGAAACAAAAAAGTAATATTTTTTCTCTGCAATAAATTAGCAATAAATTATTTTTAAACCTTTATCCACTCTCGGGTCGTTTATCTACATTTTTGAGAAAGTTGACCTGCTAACTTGACGTCAAGTAAGCAGGTAACCCCGTATCTCGAAATCCAACAGCCCAATAATTTTTTTTTCTCGTTAAAAATTAGCAACAAATTAGCAACTCAGGATTTATTGCCCTGCTAGCTTTATTACACATGATTTGTGGACTTTTGACCCATGCAAGTGATCCATAAGATCGGTATTTTTAATCTCTGCTTTTTGTTTAACATACCAGGGGTCAAAATTTCATTATTGACTTTTGACCTGCGTGGACTGTTGAGTTGACCCTTTAACGAATTTAACGCTTTCGACCGTCTTATACTAGATTGGAAATTGGAACTAATTTAATTTGCATTTCTTTTTTTCTTAGTTTGTTCCCCCTTTTTTTAAGAATCGCGAAAAATATATCACGAAATAACACGGAGGTACCCGTGTTATTTTTAGATAGTTTGATCAATAATTCAATATGTGGTGAAAAAAGTTATATGGGTCGGGTAAAAAGCGATAACTTGGGTCGGATCATCAAAATTGAGATCTTAAAATTACGACAAAACGGAAGGCTATATTGCAATTGAAATTAAATCGTTGTATGTACAAGTTTCATCTAAGCACAGGGATATTAAAAATTCAAAAACATGAAATTATTTTTTTTTTTTAATTGCTGTAAATCTTAAGCTATAGTAGTTTAAGTTAAGCAAAAAAGATGCCAATTGATTTCTCGAACTAATTTGAGTTGAGTTTATGAAATCAAAAAAATTAAAAATCGGAGTGTTTTATTTAAAAACATCATTTTTTTTTAATATAAAATGTTGAAAACATTTTTAAGAAAAAAAGGAGATGACCCATTTTTGTCTAAGACCTGGGCCACGTGCGTATATAGATGAAATAGGACCAAATAAGAGCTAGTATTGAGTTCTATAAGAATGATAAATATTTTTAAAATCTGTGTTGGAGATTTCAAGATATTTGAGCTTGAAGTTGGCGATTCAAAAGCCATAGCTTTAATTTGTTTTCGAAACAAATGTTCATAGCTTCTGAGGTATAGTAGCTAGAAAAATGATTTAAGTAACAATTTAGAGATCACAAAAATACCTTTCGAACGATACCAATATCTCTTTCCAATGTTCAGAATATTTTGATTGAACAAATGTACATTAGTTTCGTTGCAGGTGCTTTCTATGGCTGATATCTTGAAAAAATAAGTGATGCTAGGGTGTCCATCTTATCTCTTTAAAAGAGAACATGTTCTCTTTTTTCACTCCGATCTTTTTTACACTATCTTTTTCTTTAAAGATCTTTTTTGTTGTCTTATTTTTTTAATGAAATTCACTTTTGTTTTATTTTAATAATTTGTATATTTCAATGTCAATTAATAGGCTTAAGACTTCATTGTTAGGTAAAGCCTAGTGCGCTGCTGATGTGAAACGAAAAATCTCATACAAAAATGACATGACGCAATCATAAACGAAAAATTTGGTTGTGCTTTTCTTTATATGGTACGCTGTTTGACCAGCGAAATTAATAATTATACCAAATTGTTTTGACAAGTCTCCACTCTCTTTTCGCACAGAATTAATTGCCCGGACAGTTAATTGTGTGCGAAAAAATGACATTTCGGTTTCTTCGTGTTTTTATTTGTTGTTTCTTCCATTATAGTTTGGGGAAAATTGACTTGAACCCAAAAATTTCGGTATATACAAAATGTTTTGATGGTATACGCATGAAAAAAGAGTGCTGAATCTGAATATGCCGGGTAAACTTCTGGCAACAGCAAAAACAAAAACAGTGCTGTAATAGTCTAGGGAAAAAGTGGCGTTTTTGGGCTGAACCCAAAAATATCGGTATATACAAAATGTGCTGATGGTATTCGCATGGAAAAAGAGTGCTGAATCTGAATATTGCGGATATACCTCTGGCAACCTTGAGAATTTTTAAATATGACGTTTTGAAGGGGAAGAGGTTGTTGTGCATCAAACGTAAAAAATTACTTTGGTACAAACTAGGCATATGGCACATGATTTCATGGTACTTTTTAATGGAGAACCTAATGACATTAAAACTAAGACGACAGGACTACCCAAACACGGAAAATAAAGTCACACTTACATGAAAGGGACTGTAAATTTTGGTTGAGTAAACCTATCGTCTTAGTTTAAATGTTATTAGGTTCTCCATTAAAAAGTACCTTGAAATCATGTGTCATGTGTATAGATTGTACCAAAGTAATTTTTTACGTTTGATGCACAACAACCTCTTCCCCTTCAAAAACGTCATATTTAAAAATTCTCAAGGTTGCCAGAGGTATATCCGCAATATTCAGATTCAGCACTCTTTTTCCATGCGAATACCATCAGCACATTTTGTATATACCGACATTTTTGGGTTCAGCCCAATAACGCCACTTTTTCCCTAGACTATTACAGCACTGTTTTTGTTTAATTATTTCGTTAAATTTTGATTTATTTATTTGTAATTTGTGAAACTCTCCATGAATATTTTTCCGCTGTGTTTTCGTAAGCATTTCGGTGTCTTTTTGGAGACCACAGGAAAATTTCGTTTCGCATCAGCAGCGTACTAGACTTAAATTAGGAATACGGTGTCAGAACTTCTGTACAATTTTTAAACGATAAAGTTATATAAGAAAAAGTACAACAGACAAATATCGAGACTATATGTATTAATGATGATAAAGGCATCTGTAGCCCCTTTTCTATTTTACTCTTTAGTTGTATTTTGTTCAGCAATACATCTACCAACATTTGTATGATCCTAGGAAATTAGGAAACATGACTGGACAGGGTGCATAGATGTGCATATTTTGTAGAAATTTATTCTTTGTATAAGTTATTCATATTTTGTGTTAAGAAAAAATTTTTTTTTTGTTATGTTCTCTTTTTTTAGTTCTCTATTTTGCCTCTAAATGTTCTCTTTTTTAAAACTTTTAGAGGAAAATGTCCACTTTTTGTAAAGTACCCATATGTACACCCTAGTGATGACATGTACTTTTTTTGTACTTCTACAACTTTTAATTGATTACATTTTGTTTGATGTACATTTAAATTATCTTACCTCAAATTAATGCCAAAAGGACATTTTTTGTAAAAAAAAACAATGATACGATAAAATACTTTTTTTAACGCTTGACTTAGGCTTATTTAATATATAAAGGTAACGATTTATGTTTTTTCTTAATGTAAATAACTATAATGTTATGTACAAGTACATAAAGTAAAAAAAAAGAAATTATCTATAAGGATATTATCTAAATATCATCACCCCCAAAAACATAAATGTTAAAAAAGGAGCCAAGTTCTTCTATATAGAAAATCCTTTCCGTAACAAGTCAGCCGTAAGTAAGATCTAAAAGAACGCCATGTTAAATATCAAATATTTTAGGTAGAGTAATATGGAAGAACCTCAAAATGATCAGATAAATCTGTTATTTAATGATTACTGACTTAAATTGAGTTGGTTTACTAGTCAAGTTTTCATTTTAAAATTGAGTAATTAGGTAATACAAAAAAACTTGCCAAGTAAACTAACTCAATTTAAGTCAGTAACCATTAAATAACAGATTTATCTGATCATTTTGAGGATCTTCCATATTACTCTACCTAAAATATTTGATATTTAACATTAATAAACTTAGAACTTTTAGATCTTACTACTTTTTACAGCTGACTTGTTACGGAAAGGTTTTTCTATATAGAAGAACTTGGCTCCTTTTTTAACATTTATGTTTTTGGTGTGATTTCACTACTTTTTGCAAAGATTATTTTTATCAGGAAAAGTGGGTGGGAAAAAATCCCCTGCATGAAAAAGTTCATGCTTTCAACTTTTTCTTTTTATACACCTGAAAACTAACCACTTTACCAAATTTCATAATCCTGCACAATTAATATTAATTCTGTGAAAATGGGTGGCCAACTGAATGTAAAATCTCAAAGTTTTAATTTCCCCTTTGCTTGCTTGTCAAGTCCTATCGCTCTACCAAATTTCATCACTCTACGACAATCAGAAGTTCACTACATAGTTGATATTAATTCTGAGAATATGGGCGGGTGCCACGCCCCTGAATGAATAATTCAAAAATGTCCAATATCTCCTTTGTATTGACCAAATGATTTACCAGTCTACCAAATTTTATTATTCTGCAACAATCCGAAGTGATCCACATAATTAATAACAATTCTTAGAAAATGGGCGTATGCCACGCCTTCTGAGTGTAAAATATCAAATTTTAAAATTTTGTATTTGCTTGCACTTCCAGCCCTACCGTTCTAGAGTTGATCATTCTACGACAGTCAGAAGTGATCCTCATAATAGATATCAATTCTTATTCAAATGGGCGGATGCCACGCCTCCTGAATGTAAAATCTCAAATTTTAAAATTTTCCCTTTGCACTTTAAGCCCTAGCGCTGTACAAAATTTCATCATTCCACGACAGTCAGAAATGCTCCAAATAATTTATATCAATTCTATGAAAATGGGCGGATACCACGCCCCCTGAATGAAGAATCACATATTTTAAATTTTTTCTGTTGTCTGTACTTTAAGCCCTACCGCTGTACTAAATTTCATCAATCTACGACAATCAGAAGTGCTCCAAGTAACTTATAGCTATTCTATGAAAATGGGCGGTAACCACGCCCCCTGAATGGAAAATCTTAAATTTTCGATTTTTTCCTTTGTAAACATTACAAGGGCTGCCGTTGTGCGAAATTACAAGATTCTACCATGTTGGGAAGTGCTCCATAATTTTGATGATCTGTCAGTGAGTGAGTCAGTCAGTCAGTCAGTTACGGGTTTTGCTATATTTGCAGTCTTATATCTCAGGAACCACTGATGCTAAGGATTTGAAATTTGGTTAGTTGTCTAAACCTGGTGAGTTTACCAAATGCTGCGAGTTTGATGTTTCTGACTTAATTGGTACTGAAGTTAGTGGGGGTCAAAAATCGCCTGAATTTGATCCTGTTAAAAGGGTGTAGTGCCAGAACTTGGCTTGGCACTACCGTGCCCTTGGATGCCCGCATTTGTAATTTCCATCTTATATTGCGTGATTGGACAATTCTAGCAGAACATGAAAGCAATTTGTCTGATTTTACGGGCCGCCGAATGGAAGAAATCATTTTAACTATAACTAACGTTGCTATGAGACCAATTAATTTTAACTACATAGTTAACATGGACCCTTATTTATGCCATTATTGGTTAGGTATGAGTTTTGAAAAATTTTCGGAAGTGCATAGCTCTGTGCCGGCTCTGCCGAGCGATGAACAGCATATATGACTGTTTCTAACGTATCAAGTAGGAATAAATTAATTCCTAATGGACTGTTTGGAAATACAGATCTAAATGAAGACGATAGACCAGCTATAATAATATGTGACGGAACATACATTTATTTGCAAAAAAGCAGCAATTACGGTTTTCAAAAGAAAGTCTGTATAAATATCAGAATTTGGTCAAACCGCTTATGATGACATGCTGTCACGGGTGTATTCTGGATGTTATGGGACCGTATGCAGTGACTTACTCTGATGCCAGTATAATGAAGTCTTTTTAGAGACGAAAATGGTACAGTACGGCGTTTTTTTCGACAAGATGATGTATTCGTTTTGGATAGAGGTATCAGAGATGCCATTTACAGTTTAGAATCTTGCGGATACAAAGCTCACATACCTGAATCTGTTTGGAAGGGAATTTTCAACTTAGAAGAGCTCAAGCTTACAAGCCAAGATGCAAAACAATTACTTGGTGTTTTTTTTTCTTGTTTCTGTTTTTAAATTTTTACTTTATGTACATAACATCATAGTTATTTGCTTTATGAAAAAACATATTTCCTTACTTTTATATATAAGAAAAAAGCCTAAGTTAAGCGTTAAAAAAAGTATTTTATTGTATCATTGTTTTTTTTTTTTACAAAAAATGTCCTTTTGTTTATAAGATGGCATTCAGTTGAGGTAATATAATTTAAATGTACATCAAACGAAAGGTAATCAATTAAAGATTGTAGTGGTACAAAAAAATACATGTCATCACTGATTTTTCCAAGATATCAGCCGTAGAAAGCACCTGCAACGAAAATTTTTCAAAAAAGTCTGAACTATATGGGGCATATTTATAGTCATTTTAGACCTGGGTCTAAGTTAAACATAGCTTTGGTTGAATTTTCAGACGTTGATTCAATTTTTTTTAAGGTTATCATTTCAAAATATTTGAAGCTATTTGTGTAGTATACCAAGTTAGTTATCTTTTAAAAATATAAAACCAACAATTTGTAATTAAAATCGGTCTATATTCACTGAGCCAAAATTGTCTTAAACTGTAGTTTAGTTAAACCTGGGTCTATCTGCGACTATGAATATGCCCCTATATGTATATCTCTATTTGGTACTTAAATAATCTTTCTAGCTACTATACCTCAGAAGCTATGAACATTTGTTTCGAAAACAAATTAATTCTATGACTTTTGAATCGCCAACTTCAAGCTCAAATATCTTGAAATCTAAAGCACCGATTTTAAAAATATTTATCATTCTTATAGAACTGAATACTAGCTTTCATTTACCTATCTCATCTATGTACGCACGTTGCCCAAAAATGGGTCATGTCCTTTGAAACGCGAATTTAAAGGAATTATTTATAATAATGAAGATGAAGTAATTTAAATATTTAAATATAAAATTTAATTCTGCTTCAAATGGAGTGAAAGAATATAATTATTTATATACACATACAAATTTAATTTCAAAAAATTTCATATGTCCATTTTTGAAAAATCGATTTTACAAAAAAAAAAAAATGAAATTTCATTTAAAAATCAGAAGACATTTTCTTGGAAAATTTTGATAACCACTATTATTTTATCTAAACTTTTTTATGCGCAGGTGCATAAATAAATAGACAAAATAATAAGATAAGTCAAAAATATTTTAATAAGAACGCAAAACAAAATATTATCTTGTGAAAAAATGTAAAATGTACTAATTAAATATCACACATTTATCAAAAATCTTCAAGCTGTTTTCTAAAAAAATATGATTTTCTTAATTATTGTTTTCCAGCATTTGAATGGAAGCTTACTCGGTAGCTTTATTTTTGGACTTATAAACATGATTTTTTTAACTATCTTAAATACTATATTGAACTAAGTTTTAAAAAAATTGACGAATAATTTTCAAAATACAAAGTTTCAAAAAAAAAAAAAAAAATATTTCAAAAAACAGATTTTTAAAAGATTTGACTTACAATAATGTTCAAACTTTGTAGAAGCTTCGTCGTAAAAAAAAATGAAAAATATCAACTGCATAGTTTTCGAAAAAATCAAAAACCAAACAAATAGTTCTACAAGCCGTACTAAAATTAAACATTTAAAATAAATAGTTTTTTTTTTTTAAAGAAAATCTTCCGAGTCGTTTTTGATGAAAATAATAGATATTTTCCCGTTTGGCTAAAGAAAAATTGTGTGTCAGAAACTTCAAATTCCGTTTTATCTTGAAGTCTCTAAAACCCAAAAAACAACAAAAAAGTCTCAACAAAAAAGAGATGATAATGTTTCGCTCACCTTTGATAGGGCTGGCCACGAGACGGGACTCTGCGAGACGTTTATAAGTCTCGTCTCGGTCTCGTTAAAATCGAAAATGTTCAGTCTCGTCTCGGTCTCGTATAATTAAGTCTCGTCTCGGTCTCGTCTCCGAAAAATACGATTTCGGGACAACTTTTTGATTGTAGTTTAAAAATGTGCAAAAGAAAAGAAATATGTAACTGGAATTGTATTTTGTAATTTATTAGACAATTTCGGTCGAAATATACAGTCTCGTCTCGGTCTCGTCTCAGTTCCTTAAAAGGCAGTCTCGTCTCGTCTCGTCTCGGTCTCGTCATGCGAGACCGAGATCGAGACCGAGACTTCTCTCGTCTCGAGGCCAGCCCTCACCTTTGCTCATCAGCTTTGTTTAGTATGCATTAATTTCAAGGCCAGCAGATTGTGCAAAGACTTTCTAACTCTACACCATTTTTTCTAAATCTTGACATGATGGCGCTAGTAAAACAATGTCGTCAGCAAATCGCAAACTATTGAGGAATAATCCATCTTTTTTCAATCCTAAACAATCCTCATTTAATTTTCTACTGTATAAAAAATGCTGGCGATAGATGGTCTCCTTAGATATAAAAGAAAATATAAAGGCTCAGTTGTTGTTATAGACTTATAATCTTAAAATTATATGACTATTTATAATCTTAACTTTAACTAATTTTCAGCCATCCCGTCAAGCTTTGAACCACAAGAAGAAAAATTCTGTCAATAAATTTAAGGCAGTCTGGACTCTAGACGGTTCGCAAATATTCACATGCACCCGCATGATTTTCTGAGTGCACAGAGAAAGCTCAGATTTTGATTTGTTGTACCCAAATTCTCCTCGGGTTTTAGCCCCAATTGTTTTTTTTCGCAAAATTAGCTAGTTTCTTAAGGTGCATTGTTGTTTCGTTTGGCATGTTAGTTGTTAAGCATCGACCCCGTTTCTTCAATTATCTCTTCAAGCTTTAGGCCCAAATAGTACTTGACAGTAGTCCCTAGAGTGAAACTTTGCAAAATGAGGTAAGTTTTAAGGGAGATATTTGCTAAACCCCGACCACGTTTTCTTTGTCCAGTGAAGACAGTCCCTAGCTGTTTTTCTCGTCCCAATTTGCTGTCCTTGTCAATTATTTGTAGCCCCGAACTTGGTTTTTTGTATTATTCCCTTCAGGCTTTAGCCCCAACCTTATTTATTTGGGGCTTAGAAAACAAAAACATCACACATAAATTGCTTAGCCCCAGCCTCGTTATTTTGTCTGACTCCCATCAAAATGTGGGGGGGGGGGCTATAGCCCCTATAGCCACCCCCCTGGATCCGCCACTGATCTTGAGTCCTATTACACCGATAACCAAGATTACGGTGTAGACGCAAAGCTGTACGAGCGGTCGTCATGATGAACGTCAATTTGTAGCCTTCTTCGTTGTCGTTTAAAACCTCAGTTTTTGTTTTTCTTTTTTTCTCGAAACCAATACTTCTTGTCCTTTATAGAGAAAAAAAAGGAAGTTCAAAGTCCGGAAATGGATTTAGGTATATCAAAAGTCTCGACAAAATTATCACCAAACATTCGCAAGTATGAAGTCATTATTTCAAATTAATTTTTGTGAGAAACGAAACCACTTCGATTCGCACTGTATATTACTACTTTGTAGATAAAATGATTTGATAGCTCAAGTAGGTAAGGGACATACTCGTATAATGTATGTTTATGATTGAAAATTAAAGAGACTTGCAAACAATTTTATCTTGTAATTACAATTAACTTAAAGAGGGTACTTCAAATTCCACTCCAAATATGATCACCAAGCTTAAAGAACTATAAAAAGCTTCGAAGTTCATTTAACTTTCATCAGTTTCGAGGTAAATTTTTAAATTAACAGTCAAACTTAGGAAAATAACTTAAAATCAATATGAAGTGCATTATTTTGGTCGCTACCATTGCCTGTGTCCTGAGTGTAAGGACATTTTATTCAAACAAACATTTGACGAAATTTATCATATCTAATAATTTTTGATTTATGTTCGAATTTAGGGCGCTTTGGCTTACAACAGTCACAAGGTTGAAAAGGCACATTCTGCTGTTATGTCCTATGTGGCTGAAAACATGGGAGGTGTCCGCATGATGAGGTCAAATAGACTTCACCTGGAATGCTATAATGGATTCTTGCCAGTGATCAACTCATACGCAATGAATGCTAAGATTGACTCAGATTCGTGTGCAAGTGATGCCAACGATAAAAAAAATCAAGAATTGTCTGGTCTGGATCGTACAGAAATTGCAGCTGAAGTAAAAAAGATTACCGATTCATTGGAAGATTGTTCCGCAAAACAGGGTTTGGACTTCTTTGTGTGCCTGGAACAAAATGTACGGTTTTAGTTTTTCATATTTTCTTTTTTTTGTCTTCAAATTTTATGTATGTATTTTGTTTGTATCACTTAAAGGCTGATGTCAACAGACAAATCATGGACACCATCAAAACCAAGTCTCAAGAGATTGTGCTTCAAAATCAAAACAAGGTTACTGCCATTGAAACTGAGGAAGACATGTGTATCATAGACGTTGTTGAAAAAGCCAAGAACAAGAGTAGTGCTGCTTTCGATAAGCTGAAGTCTTGTATCCAGATCGGTACACCAGGATTCGATGTTGATGCAGAATCTGACAATCAAAGTTCAATTGAGAATGAACAAAACAATCAAGAGTTAATTGAATAAGATTTAATTGATAATAATTGATCTTTATTTATGTTGTTTTTAAAATCTTTCAAAATTACGGAAAAGATTTATTTAAAATAAAAGTGCATACAAAATAACTAAAACTGTTTCAGTCAAAACTAAAATCAATTTAAATTCTATAACTAATTACAAAAATGGTCAATGCAACTTTTTGCGACAGAAACTTAATGTATGTAGGCAGGTATAGTATAATAGTTTTTTGGAGGTTTCTGACAGTAACGGATCGAGGATTTGGCTGTGGGGGGGGGGATCGATTTTGAGAACTTAAGTATTATTATTTGATTGTCTTAAAATTAATTTTACAATTTATAACAAATAATAGAGATCAGATTAGGTTAAAGGTTCAAGTTTTTTTTTGTGAAAAATATATATAAACAAGTACACTTACTTACTTTTGATGGTGCTCACAGCCCAGGATGGGCTTCGGCCTCAACTAACAAGCCCCTCCAGCCAGCTCTGTCCCTAGCTAGCCGCTTCCAGGTGCGCACACCGAGTGCTTTGATGTCGTCATTCACTTGATTGCGCCACCTGTTACGGGTTCTTCCTCTGCTGCGTACCCCATCGGGGTTGGATTCGAGGACTCGTTAGGCAGGTGCGTTGCTGTCCATACGCTCCACGTGCCCCAGCCATCTCAGCCGCTGTATTTTCAGCTTTTTGACCAGGTCAACGTCGCTGTATAGCCTGTATAGTTCGTCGTTGAATCTTCTCCTCCATACTCCTTCGATACACACCGGACCTAAAATCACACGAAGAATCTTCCTCTCAAAGCACCCTAGCAGATTTTTATCCGAATCTTTCAGTGTCCATGCTTCTGACCCATAAAGCAGGACCGGGATGATTAGGGTCTTGTATAAAGTCTCCTTGGTTCTCTGAGAGAGGGCCTTACTACTTAAATGCCTTCTTAGACCGAAGAAACAGCGGTTGGCAAGAGTAATTCTTCGCTTGATCTCTGCACTGATGTCATTCTGCGATGTAATAGTGGAGCCCAGGTAGCCAAAGTCCTTGACAACTTCGAATTTATATCTGTCCATCGTGATATTTTGCCCGAGTCGACGATGTTGAGATTCCTCTCTCGATGACAGCATATACTTCGTCTTGTCCTCATTAACCGCCAATCCCATTCTAGTCGCCTCCGATTCAATGCTCGCAAATACCCCTGCCACAGCTCGCTTCGTTCTGCCGACAATGTCTAAGTCATCCGCATATGCAAGCAATTGAACGGACTTTTGATAGTCCGAATAGGTTTGCATGATAACGCGTCGCCTTGCCTCAATCCTTTCTCAACATCAAAGGAATCGGTGGTGTTCTTACCAATTTTGACGGAGCAGCGAGATTTCTCCATCGTCATCCTGCACAGGCGGACGAGTTTGGCAGGGATGCCGAGACTCGACATGGCTCTGTATAATTCGTCCCTTTTCACGCTATCATACGCGACTTTAAAATCGATAAAAAGGTGGTGTGTATCGATCTGGAATTCCCGGGATTTTTCTAAAATCTGTCGGAGTGTGAACATTTGATCGACGGTTGACTTGCCTGGCCTAAAACCGCACTGATAGGGGCCGATCAGATCGTTGACAAAAGGTTTTAAGCGGTCACACAGAATGGCCGACAAGATTTTATAAGCGACGTTTAGGAGACTAATTCCTCTGTAGTTGGTACATTTCAGAACATCTCCCCTTTTAAGGATGGGGCACACTATACCGAGGTTCCATTCATCGGGCATACTTTCCTCCGACCAAATTTTGCAGATGAGCTGGTGTATGCTCCTAGCCAATTCCTCTCCCGCTGATTTAAATAGTTCGGCTTGTAAGCCATCCGCACCAGCAGCCTTGTACGACTTAAGTTTGGATATCGCCTGCCGCACTTTGGTTAGGTCGGGTGGACGGAACTCTTGGCCATCATCGTCCAAGTTTAATGGAGCGTTCTGCCTATTAGCGGCATCTTGGCTGTTTTCGCCATTAAGCAGTCTAGAGAAGTGTTCTTTCCAGATCCTCAGCACTGACTGTGTGTCTACTACCATATTCCCACTCTCATCTCAGCAGGCTTCCGTTCTAGCCTTGAATCCTTGGGTGGATCGCTACACCCTCTGATAAAATTTTCGAACATCTCCCCTACCGCTAGAACCCTCAATAGATTCTACCGCCCGCTTCTCGTGCTCTCTCTTTTTCCTCCTGAGAAGTCGGCGTTCCTCTTTTCGTTTCAGCCCGTAGAGCTCCCGGGCCACTCTCTCAGCAGCTCTTGTTCGAGTCTGCAGCATTGCCTGGTAGGCCTCGTCCTTAGCTGCATGCGCTAGCCGGCACTCTTCATCGAACCAGGGGTTTCGTTGTATTCGCCTAGTGAAACCCAGCACATCAGAGGCGGCACTTCTGATGGCTTGTTGACAGTGTTCCCACTGGTCCTCTGCACTTGATGCTGGTGGCGAACCTCCTGAGAGATTAAGAGTTACGTGGTCTGCAAAAGTTCTGGCGGTCTCTTGCGAGACCAGTTTTTTTGCCCCGCGGCAATTTTTTTGCCCTGCGGCAGTTTTTTTTTGCCCCGCGGCAGTTATTTTTCCCCTCGGCAGTTTTTTTGCCCCGCGGCAATTTTTTTTCCCCGCGGCAGTTTTTTTTGCCCCGCGGCAGTTTTTTTTGCCCCGCGGCAGTTTTTTTGCCCCGCGGCGGATATTTTGCCCCGCGGCAGTTTTTTTTGCCCCTCGGCAGTTTTTTTGCCCCGCGGCAGTTATTTTGCCCCTCGGCAGTTTTTTTGCCCCTCAGCAGTTTTTTGCCCCGTGGCAGTTTTTTTTGCCCCGCGGCAGTTTTTTTGCCCCGCGGCAATTTTTTTGCCCGCGGCAGATTTTTTGCCCCGTGGCAGTTTTTTTGCCCCTGGGCTGTTATTTTGCCCCTCGGCAGTTTTTTTGCCCCGCGGCAGTGTTTTTGCCCCGCGGCAGTTATTTTGCCCGCGGCAGTTTTTTTGCCCCCCGGCAGTTTTTTTGCCCCGCGGCAGTTATTTTGCCCCGCGGCAGTTTTTTTGCCCGCGGCAGTTTTTTTGCCCCGCGACAATTTTCTTGCCCCGCGGCAGTTTTTTTTGCCCCGCGGCAGTTTTTTTGCCCCGTGGCAGTTATTTTGCCCCGCGGCAGTTATTTTGCCCCTCGGCAGTTTTTTTGCCCCGCGGCAATTTTTTTGCCCCGCGGCAGTTTTTTTGCCCCGCGGCAATTTTTTTCCCCGCGGCAATTTTTTTGCCCCGCGGCAGTTTTTTTGCCCCGCGACAATTTTTTTGCCCCGCGGCAATTTTTTTGCCCTGCGGCAATTTTTTTTGCCCCGCAGCAGTTTTTTTGCCCCGCGGCAGTTTTTTTTCCCCGCGGCAGTTTTTTTGCCCCGCGGCAGTTTTTTTGCCCCGTGGCAGTTTTTTTGCCCCGCGGCAGTTATTTTGCCCCGCGGCATAGCCTTTAGTCATTCGATAATTTCGCGCATTAAAACTTTTTATCACGAAGGGTCCCGCGAAATCGATACCTGTGACTGTAAAAGGGGGTGAAAAAGTGCATCTAGAGGGGATAAAGCAGCCATTATTTGCTTACTGAATTCTTTTTTATGGATAATGCAGATTATACACTGTCGAATACAAAATCTAATCAGATTTTTTAGTTTTGGTACCCAAAACTTTGTCGAATGAGTCGAAGCGTCAGAGAGTTGCCACCATGAAGTGAAATTTCATGAATGAACTGAATGAGAAGAAAGGAGAATCGAGAGTTATGAGGTAAGATAAGAGGATGTCGTTCATTATAAGAAAGGTCGGATTGAGACAGTCGACCGTTAACTGTAAGGAGTTGATTTGAATCTAGGAACGGATTGAAAGATATAATAGAGCTTTTTGAAGGAATGGATTTACCTGTGTCTCGTGGGTGGATCAAAATTTGACGGTACATTTTTTCTATGTCTGCATTAAAAACAAACTTATAGAAACGCCAGCGAATTATTAATGAGCAAAGGTCTTGTTGCAAAATTGGGCCTGGATATAATATATCGTTTAGACTGATACCATTTGATGAGGCATTGGATGCGTTCAAAACGACGCGTACTTTGGTGG
The DNA here is from genome assembly GCA_949320155.1 of Melangyna quadrimaculata. Taxonomy (NCBI): domain Eukaryota; kingdom Metazoa; phylum Arthropoda; class Insecta; order Diptera; family Syrphidae; genus Melangyna; species Melangyna quadrimaculata. The sequence goes on from OX439485.1 coordinate 69,423,299, forward strand.
AAGTACTTTCAGGCTTTATGACAGCGTGATGCGGAAGATAGAAGGATTTAACTTTGCCATTTTCAACGTTTTCCAATGGATGGTTATGTTACTTGAGGTGTGTTGAAACATGTTTTCAAAAAGGAGCATAGTTTCTTGGAGGTAATGGAGAGATTTCCACTTATTCCTGAAATTGTGGTGTCTCTTTCCGTGTAAAGTAAATTAAGACGTTTTTGAACCGCTGCCGAAATGAATGATACTTCGGACCCAGGGTCAACTAGAGCCCTAACGGTGTGAACTGTCTCATTTCCAACAATGTTAACTAAAGCAGTTGCTTAAAGAATCTCTTTGCTTGAGGTCACCATATAATTTTGATATGATGTTTTAGGAGTGAATGGCTGCGCAGTAGCAGAAATTTGGGAATTTTGTATATCAGTTGGTTGAGAAGCGGACTGTATATTTTGGTTATTCCCCACATTGCTGGGATTTTGAGGTACAGGACTATTTGCTAGATGCAAAAAAAAAAGAAAAAAGAAAAAGATTTTTGATGGCCGGTACCTAAGCAATTATTGCACATTTTGAATTGACGTACTTTTTCGATTCGAGTAGGGATAAACATTGTTGAAAACTTGGGGCATTCGTATGTAGAATGGTCAGCTGAACAGGTTTTACATGGAGAGCCTCCCGCCTTTGCAAGAAACGTATTTACTTTACTTGGCTTTTGGGATACATTTTTTCTAGAGGTTTGTGGATTATATCCAAAAGGCGTTGAGGAAGTAGTGTCCGAAATGGACTCAAGTGTTTGGAACCGAGAACTAAGAAATTTGTCCAACTGTTTCCATGTTGGAACTTTAAGTGGATCATCTAAAGATTGTTTCCAGAGGGCTAATGTGTTCTTGGGCAATTTGTTTGAACAAGCGAAGACAAGGATGGGATCCCAATTTTCTGTGTTAACATGATGTGCTTTGAGTGCTGCTAAAGAATCATTCACTTTCCCTTGAAGTGTTCGAATGGATTTTGCGGATTCGTCTTGTGCCAAGGACAAATTGAAAATATTTTTAACCTGATTGTTAACAAGAATGCGGGTATTTTCATAGGCGGCGCGCAATGCTTCCCAGGCTATATAAAAGCTAGCATGAGTTAGAGGAAACTGATTGACAGTCCTACTTGCATCGCCTCTTGTCTTGCATCGAAGGTGAAACAATTTTTCAACCTAACTAAGCTTGGGATGCTGAATGTACACCGCGTCAAAAATGTCACGAAATGTTGGCCAAGAGAAGTAGTCGCCATGGAATATATCGGTATCATATGGTGGTAACTTAATGCAATGAGAAGACACAGGTTTTGGAGAGGGATTGTTTGATGAAGACGAATATTTGTTCTCCAAAGAAATAACGGGCTTTAATTTGTTTTGCAGTTCTAAAAACATAACCAAGCAACACACATATGTTTCGTTACTATCTGTGTACTTTGACTCTTTTACTTCCATATCAAGTTGTTCTTTCTTGACGGAAGGCTTAAAACGGGCACATTCTGCGTATTTTTCCTTTACATCTTGCCACAAATCTTTCAACTCAGTCTTTCTTGCTTCTAAAGACATGTTGGTGTGGTTCTGTTCAGGAACCTCTTTTGCGGATGCATGGTATTTCACCAGCAAATCTGTGGCAAAAATCAATTCTTCTAGAATTGACATGACTGGGCAAGTATTTGAGAGGAATTTAGTTAAAAGGAAGTCGAGAATGTGATTGTGAGAACAACACGATGGGTGAACACAAAGTTCAAAGAGAGATACATGAGATACAGAGAACGAGTGCTGACGGCTTAATTCACTTAGAGAGAGATTACTGAAGAATCTCCTAAACGAGAACAAATTGTTGAAAAAAGTTTAAAAAAAGATTCAAAAACTTTTTACAATGAGGAAAAATAAGCTTAGAAATTACTAAAGAATCTCTAAAGGAGAATAAATTGTTAAAAAAAGTTTAAAAAGATTCAAAAACTTTTTACAATGAGGAATTATAAACTTAGAGATTACTGAAGAATCTCTAAATGAGAAAAAATTTGTTAAAAAAAATTTTTAAAATGCTCAAGATACTTTTTTCAATGAGGAAAAATAACCTTAGAGATTACAGAAGAATCTCTAAGGTGAGGAAAAATAAACTTAGAGATTACTGAAGAATCTCTAAAGAGAAAAAATTGTGACTTGTAGCTGGTCACAAACCAAGCAGCATGCTGCTTTGCGCAAATGAATGGCTATGCGAATCTGCAAAAAAGATCCGGTTCGTTGAGGACCAAATGTTTCGGCACAAATGGGGCCAAATGGAATTGTGCCCAAAAATAAAATTTTTATAGCCAAGTCCAATGGCCACAGCACAAATCAGCAACAGAATGCAAAAAAATGGGTTCGGCAGCAACTCCATGGCAACCAAATGTCTCAAATTAACGAAAGAATTTCCTTTATGTTTTAGTTTTAATTTTTATTCAATATAAGTAGTTTTAGAATTTTGGTTTTAAGTTTTAATATATATGCAATAGAGATTTAGTTTTTAAGTTAATTTAAGGAGCAGAATGAAAAGTGCCGAATGGGCCAAGTGACAGTTTAAGAATGAAACCCTTCAAGCAAAGTCACGGACCCAAATTTCTCGGTTCACTTGGGACTCCAAAAAAAATGAGTGTCTCACACACAATAACAAATTTTCTGTGTAAGCATGTAAAAAGAACGAGAATCGAGAGTATTTTTTTAGGCACTAAGAAATAGAGAGAGTAAAGGTGAAGTAAAGTATACAATCATTTTGCCTTAATTTCCACCACTTGTTTTTAGTTCAGTTTTGTAGGTAGCGTGGCGAAGACGATTGCTTTTTTATCTCTTTTTTCTTGTTAAAACTTTGAAAAATTTCCAATCAGAAATGCAAGTTTCTATTTATTAAATGTAAATTTATATTTGTGGAAATATGTCATGGTCTTTGGAAAAACTTTTATGAATGATAAATAAAAAAAACTCTTGAAATGAAAAAATTAGTTTGTTTTATATTTGTAGGCAATGGAGAAACTGGACTAGATGGGAAGTTTTTTTTTAATACATTTGGGTTGGGTATGCCTCAATTCATTCATTTTTTTTGGAACCGTTTTAGATTCCATTTGGTTTCGGTTCTCCGTGTATGGTGAATTGAAAAACTCTCTCTCTCTCACAATACATTCACATAATGGCTCCGTGGTGATTCTAATTTCCATACTAATTTGAGCCGCAAAACGCAGTTTTTCGATCCGTATTTGGTTCCGAATGCGGAGTCGTCCATACGTTGTTTGATACGTTTATGGACCGAAAACGAGCTTGCTTGCTTGAAGGGAATTTACAAAAGGAAGAGCTCACAAGGTAGTGAATTCGAGGCGAAGTTGGTTGCGGTCCATCAGCTGAACACATTCCACAACCCAGTATTATAATAGAATAATACTGGGTTTCGGGTGCGCTCAGATGGTGGAACCGGCAAGCACAACCTTTAGGGACTACCGTGCATGCGTTTTGCTAATGTTGGCCCTCCGCGCAGACTCCTTGCAACGCGGAGTTGCGCGGAAAGGCACAACAGGTTGCAATACGCATGAACACACGTCTTTCGTTATTTTAGCGTTATTTTCTTAAACAATGTTCTACTGAAATAGCCGGTTGCATTCCTCCCTTAAAGAAATTCAACAGTAATATCTACTCGTACTTCTAGGAATGCACATCAGTTTACTCATGAACCCAACTTCGGACGTACTGTTAAGTTTAGAGATTTTTTCTTTAGTCGCACAACAAGAATGTCGAATGCTTTACCCGGCAATTATTTTCCCTGCCATATTTATATTCAGAGGCTAAAAACCAATATTTTCCCAACGCTCGCACTGTGTTTAAACATTTTAAGGGTAGTTAAAACCCCTTTAATGCCCGATTAATCTAAAAAAAAATTGGATTTACCATTATTTTGCAATTTGTTTTTTCCCTATCCGAGACGGTGTAAGTAATGTGCAAGAAGTTTAATACAAACGTCAAAATTTATCCACTAGTAAAAATTTAAACGAGCGCCTGATTTGGTTAAATTTTGACGGCTGTATTCACCTCAATGTCATAATTTAACCATGGAATCAAATTTAACGCACTTTTAACGCAATTGACACACGGCCTGAGTTAAACTAGTGTTGCATTTAAAATTTGTAAGGACAGTTTTTCTTTTTTTGCGAACAATTTTTGGCATATTTTCTTGTAGGTACCTATTAATTCAAAAAATTTCAAAATTGCTTTTTAAATTGTTTTTATTATTTAATATTTTATTGTTAAGCTACAAGAGAAAGTCAGTGCAATCAAGTCATGCTTTTTATTTTTTTCATTTTTAGGTACTTTAAATAACACAAAAAAAAACGCTCCACATACCACATTCAAACATATAATTTAATTTTTCCCCCCCTACAAAAATATTTTATTTATTTGGGCCACCTATTCCTGACCTGTATTCGAGATTTTGTATGTCAAAAGAAATTTTTCGATTTTTTCCCTGGTGACTCAAAATTAATGCTGTTCTGAAAACTCCTATGACGCGATATCACTCCTGACAGTTCCAACCAGTCATAGCATAAAAATAAACTTATTTTCTTTATAATCGTATTATGTTTATTAAGAATAAATTGCTTTTAGAACCATAACTGCTCAATCTCAAGTTATGTTGTTTTATTGTTGCGCTTCTTCATCAATTTCAGTTTGAATAATTGGTCCATCTTTAATGCACAACTTCAAATCAACATAAGCCTGGTTACTTTCAGTCTTGGCATTGTTAACTGCCTTCATGATGCATGCTTCGGCCCTCTCATCGATTTCCTTAGACTTTTCACTATACTGAGTCATAAGGTTCTTAGATGTGTTCTTGATGGTTTCCATGAGTTTTCTGTTCGCTTCAGCCTATTAAAAAAAAAATCTTAGTAACAAGTAGAAAAGCAAACAAAGACGTACATTATCCTCTAGACACTCAAAGTAATCCAAACCTTCTTTCACAGAACAATCCGTCAATGATTTGGTGATTTTATCAACTTCAGCGGCAATTGTTAAACGGGAATTCTGCAGTTCTGATAATTCTAGATCTTTTTCAAAATTGGCAGCATTCACACAGCCATTTGAAACATCTCTGGCTCTGGTTGCCAATGAGTCAACCAATTGCAAAAATCCATTGAAGCACTCCAGGTGAACGGTATTTCCTCTCATCATAGGAACGATTAGCATGTTCCTTTGAGCATAGGACATAATTTCAGAATGACCCTGGTCTACCTCGTGTTGGTAACTTGATGCCGAAGTGGCCTGAATTTAGTAAACAAATCAAGAAATAAGCATACATATACATATTTATTTTATTTTTGGTTAAAAAAGAAAATTGTGCTTACCCTCAGGCCATAGGCAATAGTGACGAAAATAATGATGCCCTTCATTCTTTCATACAAGTAGAATACAAAAAAAAAAACAAGTCTTGACGCCTCCAAGATAACTTGGTTGTAATTGAATGTTAATTTTTAAACTCACAATCTTTTATAGAATTTTCAGTCTGATTCTATTCCTTGAGTGGGTACCCTGAAGAGGCCTCTTGAGCTTTGAAGTATAATTTGTTACGAGTAAAAGGTAAAACGTAAAACGTTAACAAAAATAAAATAATTAAATAAGTAGCTATTCATAACTAAAGTGTATAACTGATAGTAGCACGTTCTTATACTTCTTACATATAGCCCACGTGGTTATATAAGAATAATTATTATTAATTAATTTTTGCAAATTTGACAAATCAGTTTTCACTAATAGTGAATGCAAACTTAAAATCAAACAAAATGTATGACGGGTTGGCTACGAAATCTCGCAAATTAAAGTCTCGCAATCAAAATCTCGCAATACGAAATCTCGCAATTACAGAAACCCGCTCTTCATAATCTCGCAATTACAAAAACCTGCTTTTTATAATCTCGCAATTCCAAAAACCCGCAAATTAAAATCTCGAAAACTAAAATCTCGCATTAAAAAACATATAGGACTTATATAAGTTACGTTATACTAGGTTTTTCGTTTGTGTATGTTGTCAGTCAGTGTGCTTTCAGTTTATGTGCAATAATTGCCCCTCGGTAATTTTTTTGCCCCGTGGCAGTTTTTTTGCCTCGCGGCAGTTTTTTTGCCCCGCGGCATTTTTTTTGCCCCGCGGCAGTTTTTTTGCACCGCGGCAGTTTTTTTGCGCCGCGGCAGTTTTTTTGTCCCGCGGCAATTTTTTTGCCCCTCGGCAATTTTTTTGCCTCGTGGCAGTTTTTTTGCCTCGCGGCAGTTATTTTGCCCCGCGGCAGTTTTTTTGCCCCGCGGCAGTTTTTTTGCACAGCGGCAGTTTATTTGCCCAGCGGCAGTTTATTTGCCCCGCGGCAGTTATTTTGCCCCTCGGCAGTTTTTTTGCCCCGCGGCAATTTTTTTGCTCCTCGGCAGTTTTTTTGCCCCGCTGCAGTTTTTTTTGCCTCGCTGCAGTTTTTTTGCCCCGCGGCAGTTTTTTTGCCCCGCGGCATTATTTTTGCATCGCGCCATTTTTTTTGCCCCGCAACATGCATCATGCACAATGCAACATGCAAAATGCAACATGCAACATGCAACATGCAACATTCAACATTCAACATGCAACATGCAACACTTCTGTTTTAAGTGGAGTGAATGAATAAAATTCAATTAAAAAGTACAAGTGACCTCAACTCCAGAAATGATTGTGTTTCGCCCAAGGTATAAAGTGGGCTCTTCAGTCAGTCTGTTATACCCTAATAAGACACACATTTTGGTCGATGTTTACCGACTCTTATGAAAATCACAGCAAAAAGATACTGTGAATTTTATTATTGAATGAATATTAGTGAATTTAAACAAATTCCCCTAGAATATTTTAATATTTAAATTTCTTCATCTTCTTATTATAAAAAACCTGACCACGGGTATTTATTTTCTAGGTGCACGAATTTAAACAAATTCTCCTAGAATAATAAAATTCACAGTATCTTTTTGCTGGGATTTTTATAAGATTCGGTAAACATCGACCAAAATTTGTGTCTTAGTAGGGTATAACAGACTGACTGAAGAGCGCACTTTATACCTTGGGCGAAACACACTAATTACTGATATGTATAGCCAGTGAGTAATGCGGGGTTGTAGACACCATTTATTCCCAATGGCTTTTTTGCAGGAGAAAAGGGCTACAGTGGCCTTATTGACTCTTTCTTGTATATTAGGTTTCCAGCTTAACTTTTTATCTAAAATAAGACCCAGATATTTTGCTTCGTCAGAGAATGTTAATGGAATACGTTTAATAGTGGGAGGATCTATATTTGGAATTTTATATTTCCTAGAAAAGAGGACAAGTTCGGTTTTGTGAGGGTTGACGCCCAAACCGCAGAAACGATAAAACGGTGCTCTACGGTTTCTATTAGGTTTTTATTTTTGCCGTTTTTTCGTTTCACACATATCAGGCACAGCCGAATACAAACCGAATAGAGACCAAACCGAATGAAACCGAATGTGTGTGAAACGAGCCTAAAGCAATGCGAAAAATTTGGAATACCAACAAAACCTTCATCTGCCAGAATTAATTCGTATGGGGATAAAAGAAAGCACCCACCGTAATGTGAATCTCGTCTGTTCTAAATTGCAAAATCATTTCAATAGATGCAATTCTGATTGAGGACAACGTACAATGGGCGTACAGAACAATCTGACGTGCATTACAAATACAACATCGCTATAGTAGCCCTACAGCCGATAAGAAGTTAAAGTAGAATAGAGACTCGAATGAACGCCAAAAATCAACCCACGGTGGGATTCTACTCACATCGCACATAGTTTGACATAAATGAAACTATCTCATTTCGACTTATTAATCAAATATGCATCTAGGGAGTTATTTGCCAAGATTATTCATCTTTTTAATCTTTTTGTATGGTTTTGTATGGTTTTATGGTCACATATATTTCATAAAGTTTCTCCCAAACAAACCGACCCGAAAGCGGCGCGGAACATTCGCCGGTTTTGTTGTTATTTAGCATTGTTTATCTGTCATTTTTGTTTTTATTGTGAATGATTCGCCCTGCATAGCGAATGTTCCGCTTTGGTTTGAGAAAGGCTTAAATCTAAACAAAGATTAAATGAAAAGTAAAAATTAAGGCAAGACCGCACCTAACTTTCATTGGAAACACACTTCACGACGCGACGAGGTAAAACATTTTTTGTATGAAATTGTATATGAGCTATTGGTACATGGAGTCACGGCACCTAGCAGCCAGCGCGTGAAACTAACAAACGAGATAGATTTCTTTTTCATTTGACGTTCAATGTATTTCCCATAAGAGAAAAAGAAAAACAGCTCGTAGAAACATTATTTTAACAAATTAATTTTATATGAACGGTTGTTTGTATTATAATTGCAATAGAATAATTTAACATGCTAGTTTGCAAATCAAACGTAAAATATATCGAAACTTATTACTAATTTGCTTTATTTTGCAGATGAAATATGTAAACAAACGTGCTTTTTTGTTGTTGTTTTCCAAAATGGATGCAAGGCGTCAGTGAGAACGATATCATGTGCGTAGGTAGGTAGTAGTTTAGGGGGCTAGAGTTTCTTATGGATTTTAATAAAACATTAATTTTCCTTTTTATTATAAGTAAAGAATGAAGTAGAAATGTTAAAGGTCCACTATAGTGATCGTAAGAAAAAAAGATAATACCAGGAAATTATGTGTTGCACCAATAATTGCGGTTTTCTATTTTTCGATTAATTTCGTTCACTTTTGCTTTCGTAAAAATAGAATTATAACAGTCAAAAGCGCTCACTTAATTAAATGTAATAAGCCAACGAAAATTAGTTTTCCAAATTAACAAAAAGAGTCACCTATAATGCACTTAAGTGATATAAATCTTCATTTTATTTTTTTGTATTAGGTACGCGCAGGTTAATATAAAGTTAATATATTTTCTCTGTGTTCGTTTTTTTTATCCTACCACGTAAGTTTCTTTCTAAGAATAGTTTTTAACGTAATTTCGGGCAAAAAAAACTTTTATCCTCCATTTAAAAAAAGATTAGCACTCTTTTAAAGTAAACTTTTCTTAAAAGTAGAACTAATTAAGAGTGATCGAGCTTGACCTTCATTCATACCTTGCCTCTTTTTTAAACCAAGAAACAAATGTGTAAATAGCCAATTGAAAAATATTTTTTTTAACAATTTTTTCACAAGAAGATTTTTATTCAATTACGAACAAACATATTTTTTTAATAATCGTGACTTCGCCTCTGCCTTTTTCTATTTCTAATCGAGTACTTTTGTTGTTGTTTCTGGTTTTAAAGGTGGTTTGTTTACATTTTTCATTTACAAAGCAAAGCATTTTAGCTATCTATTTTAATATATTTTCGGGTAGTTTTATAAGCTTACACATTTTTTGGTTCTATTTCAATCATAATATGGATACCCGTTGATATAAAATAATTTGGTATAACTAATTTTCATCAGGCGCTTTTTCGTTTTCTCTTATGGGAAATACATTGAACGTCAAACCGAAAATAATTCTATCTCCTTTTGAAGCTTAAGCGCTTGAGATGCAGGTGGTGTGGAAAGCAACTTACCAGGTGTCAATATCGCACTAAGCGGCAACAGAACTTCATAAAATTTCATACAAATTAGGCCAAGTTCACACGAGATTACACCGCACGTTTTTTATCGTATTCGGGTTTTACCGAACAAAAACAGCGGGGTGTTCACATGGCACTTTTTGATTCGATTGAAAATCGAAAAGCTGCCGGATAAATAAGAATGCACTGCATAATGATATGGAAACGCTTCATATCCGTATTGTTCGTCATCTGGAGCGTAGCAAAACTTCTAATCTGTTCAAAATGCTATTTAAAAATTATAGAAAGAAAGAATTTGAAATGAAATATTCTGTTTTAATTTCTGTCCTTTATATTTAATAAAACTTTCGTTTACAACCGAAACACTTCATTTTAAATACATTCATTATTGTAGTGTATTAATGCTGATTAATTTATTGTCGTTATTATAATACTTTTTTCATTTTGATGTAAAGGCTGGTAATATTGTTTCGACTATAAGTTCTTGTGTTATATTTCAAGATAAATATAAAAACAAACTTGTTTTGGAATCGTAAAGAAAAATCTATAAAAATCCTGTTTAAAAGCAGAAGGCTAGTAGGTATGCTAAAAACAATGTTTAAAGCCTAGTATACAGTTCTTTTGAACGAAAAAAAATTAGTGGCGGAAATAAAACATCTGGGGTGAAACGAAAAATATTTTCTTTTTTTTTTCCCACATAACATTGTCACTGACGCGATTTTTATAAAAAATTTGTGATTTGTCCCACAAAATGGGTTTTTGTTGCACCAAAGAAACAAATAAAAAGATCCAATAATGTCTGTATTCGCTAAAGAGTCGGCCGCCATATTTATATAAAATCGTTAGATCACTCCATTCTTTACAAAAGATGTTACAACACTGACCATACAAAATTCCTACGAATTTTGAAAATTTCCCAGTTTAAATGGCGACTTGAATTTTAATGGAGAAAGAGTGAATAAAATATATTGATTACTGAATCATACAAATCGAAGTTAAGACCTCGATACCATCATCGGGCTATGAATATGTTAATAAGGCGGGCCATGCATAACACACTTCTGACAATATTTTTCTAGGTACATAAATTCAAATAGAGAGTAAAAACGTGGATCAACCTCACTGATTTTGGCGGATTAACTGAGGTTCAATAAAGAATTCAAGCATTTAATAAACTGAACTATAGTCGAACTAAAGATTATCCGCAAAAATCGGTGGGTTAAAATCTTGAGCCAGTGTTTAACCACGGTTTAAATGTTTTATTTGACATAACATAAAATAATATGGTAGGGTATCCCCAAAAATTTCCTTTTATTGTTTTCCATTGGGTTCATTCACTCATTTACTTGTTTTTGCTTTTTTTTCATCATCCACTTTTCAGTGCACCTCCCATTCATAGTTATGTGTAGGTCAACTCTCATTCAAAAATTGAAATCAATAAGCAAAACTAAAAGATAAATTGAAACATTTAAAAGCACTACTTCTAAGATAATTTTCCAACTCCTAGATAAATATATGTTTATCTACTTCTTACTGTGGATATCCTTTCAACAAAAAAATCAAATCTGTAAAGGAAAAATTGGATTTGCTTAAATAAAAGACCAAAAATCAAATTTTTACACCGGCTTGCGCACACGATTTTTTTTGCGAGCTCCTTACAACAAAAATAAATTTGATCTGCAATCGTTGAAAGGAAATCGACATAAAACAACATACGAACTTCAGCACTTTTTTTGAACATCGAGAGAGAAAAATATATAATACTAAAGTACTTATTAACTTAAAAAATCGAAATAATTTATAATTTAAATTTTTGTATACATTTTTAAAAGCAGTTTTCTAAAGGACCAACAAATCAATCAGAATTCCCAAAAACAATAACTGTTTTACTTCCAGAGAAAAAAAAAATAAAAAAGTGAAAAGTGTAAAATTCCCATACAAAGGACAATGGGCAAATTGGGCCCAGCACCACTAGTCTAAGAGCCAACGATATAAAAAGTCAAGTCATTTGCGTAATGTTGAAACCCCAAAATTTCTCTGCAACCAGAGCCTACAAAATGCTCTAGTTTTCAGCAATGGATAGCTCCCCAAAAACTGATTAAGCGGTTAATAAACCGCAAGGCCTTCCGAGCCTTATTTGTGGAACTGTAGACATCCAAAGTCATGCAAACTTTCAAAACTCAAAAAAATCGATTTTAATGGATTTACTTTGAATTAAGATATCTCCGCAACCAGACCTCCTAGAATGTTCTAGTTTTCAGCTATGGATAGATTTTGAAAAACTAATTAAGCGTTTTGCAAGCGAAAATGACGTCATGGCCTTATTTGCGGAACTGTAGGCATCCTAAGTCATACAAGCCTTCATAACTCAAAAAAAATTACTTTGAATGCAAATATCTCGAAAACTAGACCTTATAAAAGGGTTGGCTTTGGATGTGCTGGTTGCATTTGACAAAACCTTTCTATATATGTACGTTTCAATGGGTTCCAGAGACTTTCGTAAAAAAATTAAATTTTAGTGATAAGGGGGTAGTCCATGCTTTTTTTTCGAAAATCTATTGGAAAAAAAAAGTTGAGTTTTGAACGGCAGTGCAAAAGACCAGACCGTTATCTGTTCAACAACGTTTACCGCAACCTCTTACGAGCCTTATTTTGGAAGTTATGGCCATATTAAGATTTTTAGTTTTTGGGTTGAAACAAGAAAGATTAACTTTAAATCAAAATTTCTCTGCAACCAGAGCCCACAAAATGCTCTAGTTTTCAGCAATGAATAGCTCTCCAGAAACTGATAAAGCGGTTAATAAACCGCAAGGCCTTCCGAGCCTTATTTGCGGAACTGTAGGCATCCGAAGTCATACAAGCCTTCATAACTCAAAAAAATAACTTTGAATGCAAATATCTCGAAAACTAGACATTATAAAAGGGTTTGCATTGGATGAGCTGGTTGCATTTGACAAAACCTTTCTATATATGTACGTTTCAATGGGTTCCAGAGACTTTCGTAAAAAAATTAATTTTTAGTGATAAGGGGGTAGTCCATGCTTTTTTTCGAAAATCGATTGGAAAAAAAAAAGTTGAGTTTTGAACGGCAATGCAAAGACCAGACCGTTATCTGTTCAACAACGTTAACCGCAACCTCTTACGAGCCTTATTTTGGAAGTTATGGCCATATCAAGATTTTTAGTTCTTGGGTTGAAACAAGAAAGATTAACTTTAAATCAAAATTTCTCTGCAACCAGAGCCCACAAAATGCTCTAGTTTTCAGCAATGAATAGCTCTCCAAAAACTGATTAAGCGGTTAATAAACCGCAAGGCCTTCCGAGCGGATGTTCTAGTTTTCTGCTATGGATAGATTTTGAAAAACTAATTAAGCGTTTTGCAAGCGAAAATGACGTCATAGCCTTATTTGCGGAACTCTAGGCATCCAAAGACATACAAGCCTTCATAACTCAAAAAAATAACTTTGAATGCAAATATCTCGAAAACTAGACCTTATAAAAGGGTTTGCTTTGGATGTGCTGGTTGCATTTGACAAAACCTTTCTATATATGTACGTTTCAATGGGTTCCAGAGACTTTCGTAAAAAAATTAATTTTTAGTGATAAGGGGGTCCATGCTTTTTTTTCGAAAATCTATTGGAAAAAAAAAGTTGAGTTTTGAACGGCAGTGCAAAAGACCAGACCGTTATCTGTTCAACAACGTTTACCGCAACCTCTTACGAGCCTTATTTTGGAAGTTATGGCCATATTAAGATTTTTAGTTTTTGGGTTGAAACAAGAAAGATTAACTTTGAATCAAAATTTCTCTGCAACCAGAGCCCACAAAATGCTCTAGTTTTCAGCAATGAATAGCTCTCCAAAAACTGATTAAGCGGTTAATAAACCGCAAGGCCTTCCGAGCCTTATTTGTGGAACTGTAGACATCCAAAGTCATGCAAACTTTCAAAACTCAAAAAAATCGATTTTAATGGATTTACTTTGAATTAAGATATCTCCGCAACCAGACCTCCTAGAATGTTCTAGTTTTCAGCTTTGGATAGCTCTTGAAAAACTAATTAAGCGTTTTGCAAGCGAAAATGACGTCATATCCTTATTTGCGGAACTGTAGGCATCCAAAGTCATACCAGCCTTCATAACTCAAAAAAAATTACTTTGAATGCAAATATCTCGAAAACTAGACATTATAAAAGGGTTTGCTTTGGATGTGCTGGTTGCATTTGACAAAACCTTTCTATATATGTACGTTTCAATGGGTTCCAGAGACTTTTGTAAAAAAATTAATTTTAATTTAGTCCATGCTTTTTTTCGAAAATCGATTGGAAAAAAAAAGTTGAGTTTTGAACGGCAATGCAAAGACCAGACCGTTATCTGTTCAACAACGTTAACCGCAACCTCTTACGAGCCTTATTTTGGAAGTTATGGCCATATTAAGATTTTTAGTTTTTGGGTTGAAACAAGAAGGATTAACTTTGAATCAAAATTTCTCTGCAACCAGAGCCCGCAAAATGCTCTAGTTTCCAGCAATGAATAGCTCAACAAAATCTGATAAAGCGGTTAATAAACCGCAAGGCCTTCCAAGCCTTATTTGTGGAACTGTAGACATCCAAAGTCATGCAAACTTCCAAAACTCAAAAAATCGATTTTAATGGATTTACTTTGAATTAAGATATCTCCGCAACCAGATCTCCTAGAATGTTCTAGTTTTCAGCTATGGATAGCTCTTGAAAAACTAATAAGCGTTTTGCAAGCGAAAATGACGTCATGGCCTTATTTGCGGAACTGTAGGCATCCGAAGTCATACAAGCCTTCATAACTCAAAAAAATAACTTTGAATGCAAATATCTCGAAAACTAGACATTATAAAAGGGTTTGCTTTGGATGAGCTGGTTGCATTTGACAAAACCTTTCTATATATGTACGTTTCAATGGGTTCCAGAGACTTTCGTAAAAAAATTAATTTTTAGTGATAAGGGGGTAGTCCATGCTTTTTTTCGAAAATCGATTGGAAAAAAAAAGTTGAGTTTTGAACGGCAATGCAAAGACCAGACCGTTATCTGTTCAACAACGTTAACCGCAACCTCTTACGAGCCTTATTTTGGAAGTTATGGCCATATCAAGATTTTTAGTTTTTGGGTTGAGACAAGAAAGATTAACTTTAAATCAAAATTTCTCTGCAACCAGAGCCCACAAAATGCTCTAGTTTTCAGCAATGAATAGCTCTCCAAAAACTGATTAAGCGGTTAATAAACCGCAAGGCCTTCCGAGCGGATGTTCTAGTTTTCAGCTATGGATAGATTTTGAAAAACTAATTAAGCGTTTTGCAAGCGAAAATGACGTCATAGCCTTATTTGCGGAACTCTAGGCATCCAAAGACATACAAGCCTTCATAACTCAAAAAAATAACTTCGAATGCAAATATCTCGAAAACTAGACCTTATAAAAGGGTTTGCTTTGGATGTGCTGGTTGCATTTGACAAAACCTTTCTATATATGTACGTTTCAATGGGTTCCAGAGACTTTCGTAAAAAAATTAATTTTTAGTGATAAGGGGGTAGTCCATGCTTTTTTTTCGAAAATCTATTGGAAAAAAAAAGTTGAGTTTTGAACGGCAGTGCAAAAGACCAGACCGTTATCTGTTCAACAACGTTTACCGCAACCTCTTACGAGCCTTATTTTGGAAGTTATGGCCATATTAAGATTTTTAGTTTTTGGGTTGAAACAAGAAAGATTAACTTTAAATCAAAATTTCTCTGCAACCAGAGCCCACAAAATGCTCTAGTTTTCAGCAATGAATAGCTCTCCAGAAACTGATAAAGCGGTTAATAAACCGCAAGGCCTTCCGAGCCTTATTTGCGGAACTGTAGGCATCCGAAGTCATACAAGCCTTCATAACTCAAAAAAATAACTTTGAATGCAAATATCTCGAAAACTAGACATTATAAAAGGGTTTGCTTTGGATGAGCTGGTTGCATTTGACAAAACCTTTCTATATATGTACGTTTCAATGGGTTCCAGAGACTTTCGTAAAAAAATTAATTTTTAGTGATAAGGGGGTAGTCCATGCTTTTTTTCGAAAATCGATTGGAAAAAAAAAAGTTGAGTTTTGAACGGCAATGCAAAGACCAGACCGTTATCTGTTCAACAACGTTAACCGCAACCTCTTACGAGCCTTATTTTGGAAGTTATGGCCATATCAAGATTTTTAGTTTTTGGGTTGAAACAAGAAAGATTAACTTTAAATCAAAATTTCTCTGCAACCAGAGCCCACAAAATGCTCTAGTTTTCAGCAATGAATAGCTCTCCAAAAACTGATTAAGCGGTTAATAAACCGCAAGGCCTTCCGAGCGGATGTTCTAGTTTTCAGCTATGGATAGATTTTGAAAAACTAATTAAGCGTTTTGCAAGCGAAAATGACGTCATAGCCTTATTTGCGGAACTCTAGGCATCCAAAGACATACAAGCCTTCATAACTCAAAAAAATAACTTTGAATGCAAATATCTCGAAAACTAGACCTTATAAAAGGGTTTGCTTTGGATGTGCTGGTTGCATTTGACAAAACCTTTCTATATATGTACGTTTCAATGGGTTCCAGAGACTTTCGTAAAAAAATTAATTTTTAGTGATAAGGGGGTAGTCCATGCTTTTTTTTCGAAAATCTATTGGAAAAAAAAAGTTGAGTTTTGAACGGCAGTGCAAAAGACCAGACCATTATCTGTTCAACAACGTTTACCGCAACCTCTTACGAGCCTTATTTTGGAAGTTATGGCCATATTAAGATTTTTAGTTTTTGGGTTGAAACAAGAAAGATTAACTTTAAATCAAAATTTCTCTGCAACCAGAGCCCACAAAATGCTCTAGTTTTCAGCAATGAATAGCTCTCCAGAAACTGATAAAGCGGTTAATAAACCGCAAGGCCTTCCGAGCCTTATTTGCGGAACTGTAGGCATCCGAAGTCATACAAGCCTTCATAACTCAAAAAAATAACTTTGAATGCAAATATCTCGAAAACTAGACATTATAAAAGGGTTTGCTTTGGATGAGCTGGTTGCATTTGACAAAACCTTTCTATATATGTACGTTTCAATGGGTTCCAGAGACTTTCGTAAAAAAATTAATTTTTAGTGATAAGGGGGGAAAGATTAACTTTAAATCAAAATTTCTCTGCAACCAGAGCCCACAAAATGCTCTAGTTTTCAGCAATGAATAGCTCTCCAAAAACTGATTAAGCGGTTAATAAACCGCAAGGCCTTCCGAGCGGATGTTCTAGTTTTCAGCTATGGATAGATTTTGAAAAACTAATTAAGCGTTTTGCAAGCGAAAATGACGTCATAGCCTTATTTGCGGAACTCTAGGCATCCAAAGACATACAAGCCTTCATAACTCAAAAAAATAACTTTGAATGCAAATATCTCGAAAACTAGACCTTATAAAAGGGTTTGCTTTGGATGTGCTGGTTGCATTTGACAAAACCTTTCTATATATGTACGTTTCAATGGGTTCCAGAGACTTTCGTAAAAAAATTAATTTTTAGTGATAAGGGGGTAGTCCATGCTTTTTTTTCGAAAATCTATTGGAAAAAAAAAGTTGAGTTTTGAACGGCAGTGCAAAAGACCAGACCATTATCTGTTCAACAACGTTTACCGCAACCTCTTACGAGCCTTATTTTGGAAGTTATGGCCATATTAAGATTTTTAGTTTTTGGGTTGAAACAAGAAAGATTAACTTTAAATCAAAATTTCTCTGCAACCAGAGCCCACAAAATGCTCTAGTTTTCAGCAATGAATAGCTCTCCAGAAACTGATAAAGCGGTTAATAAACCGCAAGGCCTTCCGAGCCTTATTTGCGGAACTGTAGGCATCCGAAGTCATACAAGCCTTCATAACTCAAAAAAATAACTTTGAATGCAAATATCTCGAAAACTAGACATTATAAAAGGGTTTGCTTTGGATGAGCTGGTTGCATTTGACAAAACCTTTCTATATATGTACGTTTCAATGGGTTCCAGAGACTTTCGTAAAAAAATTAATTTTTAGTGATAAGGGGGTAGTCCATGCTTTTTTTCGAAAATCGATTGGAAAAAAAAAAGTTGAGTTTTGAACGGCAATGCAAAGACCAGACCGTTATCTGTTCAACAACGTTAACCGCAACCTCTTACGAGCCTTATTTTGGAAGTTATGGCCATATCAAGATTTTTAGTTTTTGGGTTGAAACAAGAAAGATTAACTTTAAATCAAAATTTCTCTGCAACCAGAGCCCACAAAATGCTCTAGTTTTCAGCAATGAATAGCTCTCCAAAAACTGATTAAGCGGTTAATAAACCGCAAGGCCTTCCGAGCGGATGTTCTAGTTTTCAGCTATGGATAGATTTTGAAAAACTAATTAAGCGTTTTGCAAGCGAAAATGACGTCATAGCCTTATTTGCGGAACTCTAGGCATCCAAAGACATACAAGCCTTCATAACTCAAAAAAATAACTTCGAATGCAAATATCTCGAAAACTAGACCTTATAAAAGGGTTTGCTTTGGATGTGCTGGTTGCATTTGACAAAACCTTTCTATATATGTACGTTTCAATGGGTTCCAGAGACTTTCGTAAAAAAATTAATTTTTAGTGATAAGGGGGTAGTCCATGCTTTTTTTTCGAAAATCTATTGGAAAAAAAAAGTTGAGTTTTGAACGGCAGTGCAAAAGACCAGACCGTTATCTGTTCAACAACGTTTACCGCAACCTCTTACGAGCCTTATTTTGGAAGTTATGCCCATATTAAGATTTTTAGTTTTTGGGTTGAAACAAGAAAGATTAACTTTAAATCAAAATTTCTCTGCAACCAGAGCCCACAAAATGCTCTAGTTTTCAGCAATGAATAGCTCTCCAGAAACTGATAAAGCGGTTAATAAACCGCAAGGCCTTCCGAGCGGATGTTCTAGTTTTCAGCTATGGATAGATTTTGAAAAACTAATTAAGCGTTTTGCAAGCGAAAATGACGTCATAGCCTTATTTGCGGAACTCTAGGCATCCAAAGACATACAAGCCTTCATAACTCAAAAAAATAACTTTGAATGCAAATATCTCGAAAACTAGACCTTATAAAAGGGTTTGCTTTGGATGTGCTGGTTGCATTTGACAAAACCTTTCTATATATGTACGTTTCAATGGGTTCCAGAGACTTTCGTAAAAAAATTAATTTTTAGTGATAAGGGGGTAGTCCATGCTTTTTTTTCGAAAATCTATTGGAAAAAAAAAGTTGAGTTTTGAACGGCAGTGCAAAAGACCAGACCATTATCTGTTCAACAACGTTTACCGCAACCTCTTACGAGCCTTATTTTGGAAGTTATGGCCATATTAAGATTTTTAGTTTTTGGGTTGAAACAAGAAAGATTAACTTTAAATCAAAATTTCTCTGCAACCAGAGCCCACAAAATGCTCTAGTTTTCAGCAATGAATAGCTCTCCAGAAACTGATAAAGCGGTTAATAAACCGCAAGGCCTTCCGAGCCTCATTTGCGGAACTGTAGGCATCCAAAGTCATACAAGCCTTCATAACTCAAAAAAATAACTTTGAATGCAAATATCTCGAAAACTAGACCTTATAAAAGGGTTTGCTTTGGATGTGCTGGTTGCATTTGACAAAACCTTTCTATATATGTACGTTTCAATGGGTTCCAGAGACTTTCGTAAAAAAATTAATTCTTAGTGATAAGGGCTTGTCCATGCTTTTTTTTCGAAAATCTATTGGAAAAAAAAAGTTGAGTTTTGAACGGCAGTGCAAAAAAACAGACCGTTATCTGTTCAACAACGTTTACCGCAACCTCTTACGAGCCTTATTTTGGAAGTTATGGCCATATTAAGATTTTTAGTTTTTGGGTTGAAACAAGAAAGATTAACTTTAAATCAAAATTTCTCTGCAACCAGAGCCCACAAAATGCTCTAGTTTTCAGCAATGAATAGCTCTCCAGAAACTGATAAAGCGGTTAATAAACCGCAAGGCCTTCCGAGCCTCATTTGCGGAACTGTAGGCATCCAAAGTCATACAAGCCTTCATAACTCAAAAAAATAACTTTGAATGCAAATATCTCGAAAACTAGACATTATAAAAGGGTTTGCTTTGGATGAGCTGGTTGCATTTGACAAAACCTTTCTATATATGTACGTTTCAATGGGTTCCAGAGACTTTCATAAAAAAATTAATTTTTAGTGATAAGGGGGTAGTCCATGCTTTTTTTCGAAAATCGATTGGAAAAAAAAAGTTGAGTTTTGAACGGCAATGCAAAGACCAGACCGTTATCTGTTCAACAACGTTAACCGCAACCTCTTACGAGCCTTATTTTGGAAGTTATGGCCATATCAAGATTTTTAGTTTTTGGGTTGAAACAAGAAAGATTAACTTTAAATCAAAATTTCTCCGCAACCAGAGCCCACAAAATGCTCTAGTTTCCAGCAATGAATAGCTCTCCAAAAACTGATTAAGCGGTTAATAAACCGCAAGGCCTTCCGAGCGGATGTTCTAGTTTTCAGCTATGGATAGATTTTGAAAAACTAATTAAGCGTTTTGCAAGCGAAAATGACGTCATAGCCTTATTTGCGGAACTCTAGGCATCCAAAGTCATACAAGCCTTCATAACTCAAAAAAATAACTTTGAATGCAAATATCTCGAAAACTAGACCTTATAAAAGGGTTTGCTTTGGATGTGCTGGTTGCCTTTGACAAAACCTTTCTATATATGTACGTTTCAATGGGTTCCAGAGACTTTCGTAAAAAAATTAATTTTTAGTGATAAGGGGGTAGTCCATGCTTTTTTTTCGAAAATCTATTGGAAAAAAAAAGTTGAGTTTTGAACGGCAGTGCAAAAGACCAGACCGTTATCTGTTCAACAACGTTTACCGCAACCTCTTACGAGCCTTATTTTGGAAGTTATGGCCATATTAAGATTTTTAGTTTTTGGGTTGAAACAAGAAAGATTAACTTTAAATCAAAATTTCTCTGCAACCAGAGCCCACAAAATGCTCTAGTTTTCAGCAATGAATAGCTCTCCAGAAACTGATAAAGCGGTTAATAAACCGCAAGGCCTTCCGTGCCTTATTTGTGGAACTGTAGACATCCAAAGTCATGCAAACTTTCAAAACTCAAAAAAATCAATTTTAATGGATTTACTTTGAATTAAGATATCTCCGCAACCAGACCTCCAAGAATGTTCTAGTTTTCAGCTATGGATAGCTCTTGAAAAACTAATTAAGCGTTTTGCAAGCGAAAATGACGTCATAGCCTTATTTGCGGAACTGTAGGCATCCAAAGTCATACAAGCCTTCATAACTCAAAAAATATTACTTTGAATGCAAATATCTCGAAAACTAGACCTTATAAAAGGGTTTGCTTTGGATGTGCTGGTTGCATTTGACAAAACCTTTCTATATGTTTACGTTTCAATGGGTTCCAGAGACTTTCGCAAGAAAATTAATTTTTAGTGATAAGGCGGTAGTCCATGCTTTTTTTCGAAAATCGATTGGAAAAAAAAAGTTGAGTTTTGAACGGCAATGCAAAGACCAGACCGTTATCTGTTCAACAACGTTAACCGCAACCTCTTACGAGCCTTATTTTGGAAGTTATGGCCATATTAAGATTTTTAGTTTTTGGGTTGAAACAAGAAAGATTAACTTTTAATCAAAATTTCTCTGCAACCAGTGCCCACACAATGCTCTAGTTTTCAGCAATAGATAGCTCTCCAAAAACTGATTAAGCAGTAAATAAACACCAAGGCCTTCTGAGCCTTATTTGTGGAACTGTAGACATCCAAAGTCATGCAAACTTTCAAAACTCAAAAAAATCGATTTTAATGGATTTACTTTGAATTAAGATATCTCCGCAACCAGACCTCCAAGAATGTTCTAGTTTTCAGCTATGGATAGCTCTTGACAAACTTATAAGCGTTTTGCAAGCGAAAATGACGTCATAGCCTTATTTGCGGAACTGTAGGCATCCGAAGTCATACAAGCCTTCATAACTCAAAAAAATAACTTTGAATGCAAATATCTCGAAAACTAGACATTATAAAAGGGTTTGCTTTAGCTGAGCTGGTTGCATTTGACAAAACCTTTCTATATATGTACGTTTCAATGGGTTCCAGAGACTTTCGTAAAAAAATTAATTTTTAGTGATAAGGGGGTAGTCCATGCTTTTTTTCGAAAATCGATTGGAAAAAAAAAGTTGAGTTTTGAACGGCAATGCAAAGACCAGACCGTTATCTGTTCAACAACGTTAACCGCAACCTCTTACGAGCCTTATTTTGGAAGTTATGGCCATATTAAGATTTTTAGTTTTTGGGTTGAAACAAGAAAGATAAACTTTGAATCAAAATTTCTCTGCAACCAGTGCCCACACAATGCTCTAGTTTTCAACAATAGATAGCTCTCCAAAAACTGATTAAGCAGTAAATAAACACCAAGGCCTTCTGAGCCTTATTTGTGGAACTGTAGACATCCAAAGTCATGCAAACTTTCAAAACTCAAAAAAATCGATTTTAATGGATTTACTTTGAATTAAGATATCTCCGCAACCAGACCTCCAAGAATGTTCTAGTTTTCAGCTATGGATAGCTCTTGAAAAACTAATTAAGCGTTTTGCAAAATGACGTCATAGCCTTATTTGCGGAACTGTAGGCATCCGAAGTCATACAAGCCTTCATAACTCAAAAAAATAACTTTGAATGCAAATATCTCGAAAACTAGACATTATAAAAGGGTTTGCTTTGGCTGAGCTGGTTGCATTTGACAAAACCTTTCTATATATGTACGTTTCAATGGGTTCCAGAGACTTTCGTAAAAAAATTAATTTTTAGTGATAATGCTTTTTTTCGAAAATCGATTGGAAAAAAAAGTTGAGTTTTGAACGGCAATGTAAAGACCAGACCGTTATCTGTTCAACAACGTTAACCGCAACCTCTTACGAGCCTTATTTTGGAAGTTATGGCCATATTAAGATTTTTAGTTTTTGGGTTGAAACAAGAAAGATTAACTTTGAATCAAAATTTCTCTGCAACCAGTGCCCACGCAATGCTCTAGTTTTCAGCAATAGATAGCTCTCCAAAAACTGATTAAGCAATAAATAAACACCAAGGTCTTCTGAGCCTTATTTGTGGAACTGTAGACATCCAAAGTCATGCAAACTTTCAAAACTCAAAAAAATCGATTTTAATGGATTTACTTTGAATTAAGATATCTCCGCAACCAGACCTCCAAGAATGTTCTAGTTTTCAGCTATGGATAGCTCTTGAAAAACTAATTAAGCGTTTTGCAAGCGAAAATGACGTCATAGCCTTATTTGCGGAACTGTAGGCATCCGAATTCATACAAGCCTTCATAACTCAAAAAAATAACTTTGAATGCAAATATCTCGAAAACTAGACATTATAAAAGGGTTTGCTTTGGCTGAGCTGGTTGCATTTGACAAAACCTTTCTATATATGTACGTTTCAATGGGTTCCAGAGACTTTCGTAAAAAAATTAATTTTTAGTGATAAGGGGGTAGTCCATGCTTTTTTTCGAAAATCGATTGGAAAAAAAAAGTTGAGTTTTGAACGGCAATGCAAAGACCAGACCGTTATCTGTTCAACAACGTTAACCGCAACCTCTTACGAGCCTTATTTTGGAAGTTATGGCCATATTAAGATTTTTAGTTTTTGGGTTGAAACAAGAAAGATTAACTTTGAATCAAAATTTCTCTGCAACCAGTGCCCACACAATGCTCTAGTTTTCAACAATAGATAGCTCTCCAAAAACTGATTAAGCAGTAAATAAACACCAAGGCCTTCTGAGCCTTATTTGTGGAACTGTAGACATCCAAAGTCATGCAAACTTTCAAAACTCAAAAAAATCGATTTTAATGGATTTACTTTGAATTAAGATATCTCCGCAACCAGACCTCCAAGAATGTTCTAGTTTTCAGCTATGGATAGCTCTTGAAAAACTAATTAAGCGTTTTGCAAAATGACGTCATAGCCTTATTTGCGGAACTGTAGGCATCCGAAGTCATACAAGCCTTCATAACTCAAAAAAATAACTTTGAATGCAAATATCTCGAAAACTAGACATTATAAAAGGGTTTGCTTTGGCTGAGCTGGTTGCATTTGACAAAACCTTTCTATATATGTACGTTTCAATGGGTTCCAGAGACTTTCGTAAAAAAATTAATTTTTAGTGATAAGGGGGTAGTCCATGCTTTTTTTCGAAAATCGATTGGAAAAAAAAGTTGAGTTTTGAACGGCAATGTAAAGACCAGACCGTTATCTGTTCAACAACGTTAACCGCAACCTCTTACGAGCCTTATTTTGGAAGTTATGGCCATATTAAGATTTTTAGTTTTTGGGTTGAAACAAGAAAGATTAACTTTGAATCAAAATTTCTCTGCAACCAGTGCCCACACAATGCTCTAGTTTTCAGCAATAGATAGCTCTCCAAAAACTGATTAAGCAATAAATAAACACCAAGGCCTTCTGAGCCTTATTTGTGGAACTGTAGACATCCAAAGTCATGCAAACTTTCAAAACTCAAAAAAATCGATTTTAATGGATTTACTTTGAATTAAGATATCTCCGCAACCAGACCTCCAAGAATGTTCTAGTTTTCAGCTATGGATAGCTCTTCAAAAACTAATTAAGCGTTTTGCAAGCGAAAATGACGTCATAGCCTTATTTGCGGAACTGTAGGCATCCGAAGTCATACAAGCCTTCATAACTCAAAAAAATAACTTTGAATGCAAATATCTCGAAAACTAGACATTATAAAAGGGTTTGCTTTGGCTGAGCTGGTTGCATTTGACAAAACCTTTCTATATATGTACGTTTCAATGGGTTCCAGAGACTTTCGTAAAAAAATTAATTTTTAGTGATAAGGGGGTAGTCCATGCTTTTTTTCGAAAATCGATTGGAAAAAAAAAGTTGAGTTTTGAA